>NAOQ01000761.1:0-14899 GCA_002751075.1 Ichthyophonus hoferi
GTATGTATGTATATATGTATGTATGTATGTATGTATGTATGTATGTATGTATATATGTATGTATGTATGAATGAATGAATGAATGAATGAATGCATGCATGTATAACTATGATGACATACCTTGCATAGCAAATCCTCAATATGTTCCCCCTCAAAACGATATAATGGTTGTATCTTATGAATATCATGTTCATTGGCGGGAACTAAATCACCTGTACATAATATTAAGAATCAGTACCTTAATAATAAAATTTTATGCACATTAATAGACGAATAGTGGCCCATCCATAAAATTACTAAACATATTTATAGGTTGACTGGAGCTCTCTTATTTATACACTTGCATTAGTTTGGAATAGAAAATGCACGTGTGTGATAAATAATAACAGTGATTAGAAAAGGAGATAGATAGAGAGAGGTAAATAGATAGATAGAGATAGAGATGGATAGAAATGGAGATGGTGATGTGATAGATATATAGCTATATAGAGATAGAGAGAGCGAAAGAAAGAGATAACAAAACAAATACCTTTGGCGTTGAAGAGAGGAAGGACAGTCCAGGCAAAAGGCTGGCGATAATGCTGTAGTCTATTGCAGCAATCTTCCATGACTATAGGGTATATGGTATATGTAAATAGCAAGCAGTGTGTCAATAAACATATCTCAAGCCACTCACTCATGTGTATTATATCTAGACTTAAGCCAATCCAAGGACATCATTATGCCTCGTAATAGATGCATATATATGCACTTTGCCTCTCTGTCTTTCTTACTAATATCCTACTTACTTCAGTCTAAATACATATATGTCTTTACTCTCTTCACTAGGTAATAGATGCAGAATGTATGTATACATATATATATACAACTTAGGCACCATTATGTAATGCTATAGAGCAAACTCATGGCATACGCATGTATGTAGTCGCAAATACACATCCAGGTGATTGTGTTCTATTAGTAACGCTCTATCTATCATGAGAATAAAACGTCATATGAGTAAGAAATATACACAGTAAGGACTGGCGCCCAAAATCGGTTATTACTTTGTTGTTGTTTCAAGAGCAATTTGCTGTTTACGTCCTTCTCTTTATATAGTTCCATTGCGCATTCTAGATCGCCTTGTAATACCTTGCCAATCTAGCAGGAAATTGGGCCGGTCAATGATTTTAAAAGATATATGTAGATTATCCAGTTACCTTGTCCATATGTATACATATGTATATTAGGTATATATCTATCTAGATGTTACTCATTTAAGTGTTACAGTACTGTCACTTTGTTAGTAAGAATTACTATCTTGATGACTGTCCTGCATCACACATACAGCTACACTCACCTACATAGGTGCATCTTACTATCCCAGTAGGTACAGATATATTAGATATATATACATATATAAAACCGTGCAAATGCATACACAAACGCTTTCCCTATTACCATTTCTCTCATATCGAGGCCATTAGCACGTTCACAATTGCAAAAACAAAACAAAAAGGAATAAAAATAGAGGGAACCATATACCATAATCACAAGTGCCACGTCAGAAAGTCGGTCTTGCTTATGCAATTGGAATATAGCTGATTTAACTGCAGGGATTGGATTTGATGTTTCACTGTGCATGATTCCTTGGGTTATTAAGGACAACAACATACGTCACTGTATACGTCATCGTACCATGTGGAAGACAATAAGAGTAGTCATATAGTCATAATAGACCTTTAAATAAGCCAATAAAACTTGGCATTATTATCTTGCATACTGGTTATGATTGGACCTTGGTTTAAACCAATCAGTACTCCCAAGTTTCAATATTTATTGTTGTATGTACCCTTAAATATATGATGAAATAAAATGTATTTATATGTATATAAGCTAAGGTATGTAATAAAATATAAATAAAAACCGGGATAAAAACCGGAATAAAACGCGAAGGAAAGAAAGAATAGTAAGAAACATACCATGGTGTTGTTTCCCCCAACAGACTTTTTACAGCTAGTGAATTTCCTTCATAATAGAAATTCTCAGAAATTTTCTTGATTTTTCTATCTGTTAATGTGTTTAATATAGGTTGGTTCAATTACGTTTAAAAGATATTTATGTAAACCGATATGAATTGGGCTTTAAATCCAGAATAAATTTATTTACATTTACTCAAACAAGATTAATCGTTTATGGTTCCTGAAAGTATAAACGTTTATGCTACCATAGATATAGGAGTATATATATTATTATAACAATATTCATTGGTACAAGATGCATGATATTTAAAAGCCCTATAATGCCTCATTGGCTGACTGAAGTGTAGAGCCGACATATATTTATACGTAAGCAACGCTTTCTATATCTAAATACTAATATGTATAAACAAATAAATTGAAGCACTGTACTGATATGTAATATTGGTTGGTTAAGAGTATATATCCAGTAAGTATAAAATAATCGGATATGTATACACTTCACACACACGTGCTTATACGAGGATGCTATTCTTACTCCTAGAATAATAGCAATACAATATCATACAATATTATATATACAAAACAGAAAATAAGTTTTAATCTCAATCAAGGAGAACCAGGTTTTACTAAAGAAGAATGATGAAAGCCAGGTAATACGGTTAGGTACATACAATAAACATAACATATACATATATATAATATTTCAACTAATAAACTAAGGTCCTCATACCACTTTCTTCCTTTTCGGACCCAGAATTAAAGTCATAGAGGCAAAATGTCAGGAAAAATGGCTCTATGTCGTTGGGAATGTTCAGGCTTAGGCTTACTACGTCTGGTGATTGGAAGAAAGGGGAAGCAGATGAGTGAATAGATTATTATGTGTATAGTAACAAGTAGATTGGGTACGTATGATAGTATGATCGTATGATAGTGTGTATTATAGTATGTAGGTATGTAGGTATGTAGGAATGTATGATAGTATGTATGATAGTATGATAGCATGATAGTAAAATAGTAAAATAGTATAATAATATCATAGTAAGTATGAAAGTATGTCTGTAGATATACATAATTATATGCACATGGAAGCAAACCTATCCTACCCATAGACAAGTCATATATACGTACCCATACGTAGTCTGCAGGTCTTTTGAAATACAGCTTGCAACAAACCTGGCCGTCCTATATTGGCCGTGTTAATAATGTCATGTTCATATTAGTATTAATTTTAGCTTAATATTATTGGCTCTAAGTTGTAACTTGGCCTAATTAAACTAATAATACTAATAATACTAATAAACTCCAATTAAAAAAGAGAATAAAGAGAAAATAGGGTAAGAATGGAAGTGTATATATATATATTATCATCTAGCTCTTAACGGATATATATGGGCATATGTGTGTATATGCATTAGAACTAATAATATTATGATGTAGGTATTATATAAATAGCACTGGATAAAGTAGGAAGACCATATGTGCATATAATAATTAAAAACCTAATCATATATTCATGTAACTACGTACTATTAAATACTAATGCATATTACTACATACTACTACATACTACCGCCAGAATATGATTAATTATTTGTGTTGATATAATTAAATAGAAAGGTATTAATGTAGTTTCCTTGTACCTTCATAATTATCCGCTGGTCCAGGTGCCCGACCTAGGTTCGGAATGACTTCAATCAGGTCTTGTTGAAACCCTGTCAAATGTTATATAGTAGAATTAGTAAACGTATGTAAGAATCATAATTATGTGTTGTTATTGCATCTATATATACTGGTGTTAGAGGAAAGCGTGCACATAGCTACTAATAATACATCTATTAGTTCACTGTAAGCAATTATTTTCATTAATAATAATATTATTATTATTAGTAGTAATAGTAATAGTAATAGTATTAGTATTAGTATTATTGGTATTACTATTGGTACTCTTATTTTTGTTGCTATCTTCATTAACACTATTAAAATAATTGCAGTAGTAAATAGGTATAGTAAGTGCAAAAATCAGAAACAATGCCTATGCATATATCATGTACTATCCATTAACTCTATCTACTGTCCTATATATCTATCCTTCCATACACTTATCTTTATATCCTATATTTATATGCATGCATATTTATAGAAACATACATCAAACATAGATCCATCCATATATATATATGCTTAAGAATAATAAATCGCACATTGTGTGACTTTTAAAGCTATTTTAAAATCTAATTTTATAATGTTATACTATCATAGTTACATACATACATATAGGCACTATTGTTCTACACCATAGCATATATATTTATCATTCGAGTATATATTTTTATACCTCTACAGCAAATATCCTATACATACAAGTCTCTTGCATGGAAGATGGATTACCTTTATGGATGATGTCCTTTTTCTTATCTATTAGCACAGGCACATCTACCTCATCTGAAGCCTCTTGTCTGAACGTTATGATTGGTCATTATTGTTCAGAAATATTTGTAGAGACAACAACAACTTGCCATAAGCTAAAAGGAAATCATATAACATATAATGAAATATAGTCCAATAATGGTTGATTTTTAAAATAGAGAAAGCTAAAAACAAAAAACATTTTAATTAAAGATCAGATATACATGTGACGTCACTGCTTGTATGAAAAAGTATGGCTACTAATGAATAGCAATTGGCCTTGTCTTGTTTTCTAATGCACCTAATGTATCAACTATACATAACCTAGTGTTGCTGTTCAATGTGTAGATAGATATGTCATACTAAGGTACAGAGATATACCTCATTCTGTTTATGTATGTATAGTGTATTATGTATGTGACTAATATGGTGTAACATATATATATATATATATATATATGCGAATCGATAGAAGCATGCTGTAAAGGTTACTCAACCTTCCCATATGAAATCATTCGTATGAGTGTATACAGTATATACATAAGTGCTACTGTGTATATGAATGGACAAGAGACAAAGGGAGGCCTGTGTGGATTCAGATCAAGAGGTGATTGCCCCATATATAATAAAACAAGAGTACATTAATAAGAAAACCTACTCAAACTGTTCAGTGAGAAAGGCTTCAGCATTGGAAAACGTGGATGTCCACGAATTTCGGCTGCTGCCGTGACTTTGATCCCTTTTAAATCCTGCATGAACAGAACTATGTTGTTAAATACATAGTAATAAATTTCCGTATGTCTGAGCTTTGAATATGGTGATGCTTTGTTGTTTTGCTACATTATAAGCCTACGCCCCACGGAGCACCAATCTTGATACTCGGATTAGATTGGTTAGATGCCAGTGTTATAGTATTGAATCCTTCATTAGAAGCAATCAGGATAGCCTAAATATATGAGCTTTATGGGTGTATCTATAGCACATGTGTATGTAAGCGTTTATTTTTGTAAAAACAAAAGGGAATGAAATGAGGTAGTAGAGAATAGACAATAGATAAGCCAAATCCAGGAAAAAAATAGGAAAAATGGGTATAATATAATGTTGATCTCTTTCATTTACTGACATCCTACCCTCGCAGCTCAGTAAACCTATAATAGATAGGTAAAATGTGGGGTTACCTACGTGGAACTGGAACTGATAAGGTCAACTCAGACGACTTTACCGTGTGAATCGATATCTTTTTTTGTGTTATACTCAATGATTCTATTGATGACTTTCTCTGACCACCAGCTACATGATCCATAACCACTACCTGTAGAAGGTTATAATAGCTATGTGTAAACTGATTGAATTCTATTAATATAATAGTCGTCAAGAAAGATCCTTGCTCACCGCTACTCTATACCCTTTGTCAATTGGTGTGTAGTGTTGCATGCAGTACCATATGAATATATACATAATAGCATATAAACATAAATTTCTGAAAGCTGAGAATATAGAATAGAAGTAACTGAACAAATACATCAACCCACATGTAAGGCTTACTATTCTCTACCCAATTCATATTTGTAAGATATCCAATCCATTGTAAGCATTATACTTATTTCACATCGTTCTCTTCATCCAATCCCTGTCTCTCTTTCACATAAGAATCTTTATAATCATCTCCGGCATCATCTATCTACCTATCTACACGGGCACTTCGTTCACCCCTTGTCCCTATTACATCATAATTACATCATAAGATGCCCTGCCTGCTATCCTAACCAAGTTACCTAACCAAGTTACCTACAGACTCTACAGCTGTCCATATAGGGCCCTTCAGAGCATTCAGCCATGAACACAGGCATATACATACACATAATCACTTCCACACACATGGATATATATATAATAGCAGTGAGAATGCAAAGTATATATGTATATATATAACAATTTCCCATGAGAAAGGTAAGATATACAGACCTCACACGGAGTCTAAAAGAACGTAAAAAGAAAGAGAATAACGGCAGGAAAGGTACCTTACCTCATCATCCTCAAACTGATCTACTTGTGAATCTTGAAGATAAATCAGATATTTACTGTCTGCACCCCCCATAAGATTTATCATGGTACATTTATTATATTCCATATATGTTGCTTCCGTAAATAGATCTAGTATGGTACCGTACATATAAAACATTTTTAATATTTCAAGGCAAGGAGATAATTAATTGGGTTGACCTGTTTAAATTATTACCTTGCTTGAAATTTTGATTGTACTAATAGAACCATATATTGTTACATAAGCATCGTATATAAGGCTGCATAATTCCCATTGCATGACTTTAAGGTAAATTTTAATAATTGGATGAAGATAATTAACTATAGAGTCCTAATTACAAAAGGACAATTAATTAATTCGGGAAACTCACATAAGAACAATCATACGTAAATTTCATAATGAATCTATTTAAAGCTAAACAATTAAACAATTAAACTTCATTGAAATAGATAGGCACCTTCTCGAGTGGCCACATTGGTTTGGGAATATTTCTGGTACTTTTGCGTTACAGTAATCTGATCGCACGCATACCGATCTAGTCCCTGTAGATAAGGTGTAAACAGCTTCAATAATAAATACTGTGCTTACAATGTAGTCAACAACCTTCTCGCCCTCTTCTTATGGTATACATAGTGTGTGTGTGCATGTGCATCTATTGAACTTTATGTGTGATGTGCGTGTGTATAAATATATAATAAAAATACGGAAAAGATATATCAATGAATAAATACATTTTAAATCCATAGCCACTATTATCCATTCGGCAAATAAATTACTAATATCTATTATCTTTCTATCAATATAATTTTTAATATTCAATACTATAACACACCAAAAACAATAGTGCATGGTTATCATACATAACCATGCATGTATATATTAAGTGCCCTCCGTATAATAAAACATATCGGTTAGTATGCATTCCCTTAAGCTAAACCCCACATACCTCATTCACATGCAGCGGTATACCACTATCCTTTTCCTTTGACCTAGTTGATGGACATATCGCTATCGTACGAGTCTCTATGTAAGCGACCAATATGTTGGTCAGATGATATGCAAAATAATAACCTCCTCCCCTCAGTCACGCATGAAATTCGCACCAAATTAGGCAATACACGACACCATTATTCTGTTTTTTGTTTGAATCGAGTTGGAGGTAATATTGAAAGCGGTACTATTTCCAGTTGTAAAAAGCAGAAATCAGGGACACAGTTCGTTAAAGTATTCCTTTCATGTCTGAAACCATCTAATATTATCATATAGGAATGCCCAGATATCAACCTATTCCCTAGTAACTCACCTCGTTTGACACGATTAACTTGTATATCGTCCAAAGGAAATAATAGTGCAACGGGTCCAGCCGATCGAGATTTCTATAGTGTGAGGGTGTGGTTGATCAGAGGATTCCCTCATACAAAGACATCTATCCCTATTACTATTAGTGGTCCTATGCATCATTATAATACTAGTAAATGGATAATAATGAAAGAAAGAAAAAACGTAAGCGCATCTATTTATTTAAATAGCAAAGTAAATATTTAATGAAGAAAGATGATAGCAACATAATGGCAATAATAGAAAAGAGAATATAAATGAAATTATCAAAAACCACTTTAAAATATATCAAAACATATAATTATTATGTAAATAACAATAAATGGAGAGAATGGGCTACTATAAATGTAGAAGCCTAATCAGTGCATAGGTTTAAATATTAAGATACGGGATTGGGTACATTCAGATATGTATTGATCTATATATGGGTGTCTTATGCAAAAGAAAAATAGTTGGAACTATAATGAAAGGTGTGTAATGCAAAGGTAATTGTTAAAGTGAAAATTAAAAATAAAAAATAAAAAAGAAAGGAAGAAAGAAACTGGGTGGAATGAAGGGTCTGGGCCTAAATGGTTAGTGCTATCTGTTATATATGGAAATATGTCTGTGTTGATTTGTATGCTCATATGTGTGATGGATGTGTGCTCGTACATAAATATAATTAATATACGAGTAACCAAAAATATATATATTACTTTAAAAATAATGATGACAATATAAAGATAGTCATGTAATGGTAATGTAGTCTGCAGGTATATATATATATGATGAAGGTCAATCTTTTAAAACATAATTAAGCCAAAACTATCACCCTGCCAGATTAATTTTAATGAATAAAACCAAAAAAAAATATATAGTATAAAAAAATAGTCACAATCAGATTGAACATACACTCGGACCCGTGGGTTCAGCCGTGTGCATCATTCTCGCACGATTGTTCATAGCTTCAGTATTAACTATTGACCCTGAATTTTTGCAACCTATCTCATAATTGTGTTTCGTAAACACTATGGTGGGGCTGTTCTGTGGACTACGGTACACAGGAGGCTAAAAATGGATAGTTAGTAGAGTATATAAAATCAATACCATATTTTGGTAGTATTATAGTATAGAAAGTGCACATATAGCCGCAGTTATAATATTCAAAAGTTAAAATTTAAATATCATGCTGGATTGAAGTGCATAAATACATAGTCTTAGGCTTTATTGGTGTAGATTATCTACTCATATAGAGAAGAAAGGTAAGCATTTTAAATAAGAACACACGATTTAGAAAATAAAAACTGAAAGACATGTGAGCTTTTGGGAGTTTTATTGGGGTTACTTATACATCAAACTATATTTACAGATGCACTATTAAATGAATGCCTTGTATACCTGTTTATGTTATAATAGCTTGCTCTAGTATATATATAGGCAAAGTGTAATTTCTCCTTCGCTCTCATATATTAGTATATTCTACCCTGACACTATCATTTTATGTGCTTCTGTTTATGTTGCTCTATCCATTTTTCTTTCTTTCCTACACGTTCATTCCTCTCCATCCCTCTATTATACTCTTTCGCCTTTAATTTAGACACATGCATTATTATTCATGTAAGGTATATATTTACATGCAGGTGTTGTCTATTTACGTGTTATATTTGTATGTATGTTTATAAAGTATGAAAATGTGCATACGTTATTCTTACATAAGAGCGTTGTTGTTTCGGTGCGTAGAAGTATATATCGCTATGAGCCAATAAAATTCTAGCTCAAAAGAAAGTAGAACAAATTATAAATGGAAGAGTGAGACCGCCCCACACGAGGTCAGTGTAAACAAGGTTCCTTGATTTTAAGCTAGGGTAAAAGATATCTATTTGACACTAGCTATAATAATGCATTAATCTACCTTATGTGGACTCGGTGGCTGTGGGGATGTGAAGAGTAACAAGTAAATGATTTAAATAATGTAAACTCGTGAGCAAAGTAATATAACTTCCCAATTACAAATATAAAACCATGGAGATTACTGTTGCCATGGAAGAGTACGCAGATAAACCCTCAAGTATTGAGAGGGTTATGTCATGTACAGCCCTACTTGTGGATCTTTTGGTAGAAGATGCTCTGATTACAACGTTTAAATAGATTAATAAAAAACAAAAACAAAAAATAAAATAAAAAAGTGAAGAAATACAGCCACAGATAATCCATAATTGTATATGGTCGGTCATCTTACCAAGTTTTCGTGTTGCTGCCCAAGAGATGCCATTAGTGTAATAGCTAAGATCTCTTACAGCAACTTTCTTCCTTTCACTTGTTGCTTATGTTTATTCTAATATTTTCATTTATTTAACTTTTAACTAGCTTGTTAATTAACAGTACTTGATATATATACTGTTCATCATAATAGCGTTGAATATATTCTTAATATATAGTTTAGGGTAAATATTAATAATAAATAGATTCACCCAGAATATCTAACATCTCTTTTATCTTATACAGCATCGAAAGGCTAAGACATAACCGTTTTAAAAATGCCACAACTACTTATTTGACCAATAAATATGGCCCCTCGCACCCCCTATATATATATTTTTAAGTGCGTGAGGTAATTGGGCTGTTTTCACCAATAATTGATGTAGGAATTTCGAATACTTATGTACTGTCTATAAGTGGATAGTCCCTCGATACTTCTAATTTCTGAGAGTTACAACGTTCTATTAGATCTTATTTTACCGTGTTTATGCAGCCCAGTCCAAAAGTAGCAACTTTATTTCAATTTTGATTGGTTTCAGCTTAAGGAGGAATTTTCTCTTGTAATACTAATATACATTAACAGCATTGCTGTCATCTTTTTTGAGCGATAATTTCATACCATACCTAGAGACTAAAAAGTTTATTCCGGAAAATAAACACCTATTTCTTGTTATACAGATAAATGTCAAGGATTTATATCAATTATTTTGATAGCTTTAAATTTATTAATAGATGCCTTAACTAACAAGATTTTTACTTATTTTTTTGGTAAACGCTAGTGAGGTCAACTGTACCAAGTTAGTGAAACTATTTTCTTAGTGGAGTCTCGTCGGGTAGATTGGTGTCAGAGTTGCGATCGAAATGATTGCCTTGCAGTTATTTAATATAGCCCTAACAACTAAGCTAAATATTAGACTTGAAGTTCATGATGAAATCTCAACACCTTAATATGTTTTTACTTGAGTTATACCTATGCGCCAGTATAGAGTTAAGCTGATGAATATGAAGCACGGGTTACTATACTCAACTTAACTTAAAACTAGAGAGGTTTACCAATATCTATTATTGTTTAACACGCATTAAAATAAAATACCCAAGATAAACTTTGGACAAATCACTATGAATGCGGGTATAGAACCAATAAAGTTTTGACCGCAATAAAAATATCTGATAATAAGTGTCGCACTGCTGAAGTAATCATTTTACGTACAGGTCATTGCTGTAAATTAACTAAAAGTAGTGCGACTTTTCTAACCAACCCATGTTCTGTACACGTATAATACTGTTATAAAATACGCCATATATGTCGATACTAGAGTATACGACAACACTATTATTCATAAAAATGAAGACGAGAATAAAACAATGGTGCTTTAATATTGGTGCTTTTTATTGAAGGGTCCAATACACTTCAATATCTCGTAGTGTGATAAAACTCCGTCAAAACTCTTTGCTATACTCTATTGTAAGTTTAGAAGACACTAAACCACCAGTAAGTTGAACGCTATGTAAAGTACAGAGTTGAAGAGTGTTACAATCCCTAGCTTGTAAACAAATAAAATTGTGATTGAGAAATATATATATAAGCATGAGCATGGTAGTGAATTGATATATACTGTAGTGTTTAAGAGGAAAACCTATGAATGCACGGGCCTGGCAATGAATCATAGACTAAGAAACTAAAATGAAACAAAACATGCATAGATTTTAGTATAAGGGTAGCGGAAGTATGTAGATTTTCCAATTAATAGAGAGTCAATATTGTAGATTTCAATGTGTAAATCTGTAAGAATCAAATACTGTTGCTAACAAGGATTGCAAATAAAACCAACGATCAAGAAAACCAGATTATAAAGAAATTAAAACATACCTGTACGAAGCAATTGATCTGTTTTTAATATATTATTGGAAAGGTAAATAGTAATGTATGTGGCTTAAAAATCAAATAGATAAATCAAGAGGAAAATTGAATAAAGTTACAGAATGCCATGAGAATGTGTTGGGGTTTGCTTAGAAGTTAAATACTTAAACCTTAGAGAAATTTCAATGGTACTTGTCTATAAATTTGTAGTATTTCGTTGATTAGAATGCAAAATTAATAGATCTTGCAGCAATTCATTGATAATATGTAACCTGGTACACTATTAAAGACAAAAACCAATATTATACAAACATTATTGATCAAAAAGACTCTATTGGTGGGATATTGTGTTCAACAAAATATCAGATGAGAGGTATACCCGTCTAATTACAATGTAATTGTTCCACTTATATTATATTACATTACATTATATTACAGCACATTAAATTAAATTATATTATATTATATTAACACGTCATTATATATTAAGCATAAAACTCACCCTTTTTATATATTTAGTATAAGTCAATTAAGTTTAATATAATTATTATTTTTATATCTAAACATGTACATATTTACATTAATTACTTATTGCATCTATTCTAGAAAACAATAATAGAGAAGTTTCGGAACTATCAAATATTTCCTGCTACATCTGGCTAATCATAAATCATAGATGTTTCTATATACATAAACATCTTGTAAAATAGAACTGCAGTTACATATATTAATTAGTAGATGGTGTTGCACAAAATATAACTAATATTGATAAATATTTATTACTTGTTTAGAGCATGTTTATATTATAATGTACAAACTGTTATTTATTATAGATATGATAAATTATATTACTAGAATAAAATTTTCTATTAAACAAACCAAAAAAATCATTAAGATGCTTACATTTATACTATGTGGTATATATTGAATATTAAAGAAACATGCCCCCCATAATAATCAACGCTAGTATATCTACATATTCATATGCATGTGTTTCAATATTTCAGAGCCAAATTGAAATTATTGATTGAAGATCAGCAATCATAAGTAACAAATAGCTTAATCAAAACCATATCACCCACACATTAGTAGCGTAGAATTATCATATTTTGGGCAGTATAATATCCTAAATTGTGCAGAATAGTAAATAGACATATATTAATAACAAGACAGCATATAGCTGGCTGCTATTGACGTAAGTGGCTGAGATTACACCTGAACTAAAGTGTAAGTATGAATTATTTGGCTAAATATTTTTTCATTACCTGAATAACAATGAGAGATTAATTGCACGCTTAAAAACAAAAGTAAGTATATAAAAAAGCCTATTTTACACCAATTTGTATTTATCCTGAGTATTATTTATGGTAGTTAACGTAATGAAAGTTGTTCTATTCTAGACTAACCAAAATTGACTGATATTAGATTCTACAACAATACAGATCTCTAGCTTTGATATTGGCTTGGCTGGTATTGTGCCAATAACCTTTCCAGTTGTATATACTACCTAGCAACTGCGATGGTTCCTATTGTCATATAGTTCATGCATCCTATGTAGGGAACTTAATCACTATTATTTCATAAATAGACAAGTGAAATTCTATTATACTTTATTAGAATCTCCAATATTAATTTGATACTTGTGTGTATAGGTAGCATGGCTTAGTGTTGCCAATCATTTGCAATGAATAACTATTAATATGTAATCGAATAGGGCTTAATTATAACCACGACAATTCTAAGAATAGTATTAATTAATTAATTGTGTCATAACCGACGACATATCTAAATTTGATTATTATGTTCTTCTGTACATTAAAGTTATTAAGTAAACGAATTATGATATCATGGTATAATCATGAGATAAACTATGCTTCTTTGGTGTGAAAAAGTCACTGTGAAAGGCCTTCTGCTTTTTAGAGCCAATAGTCCTTTTAAAAAATATACAATGGCGTTGATTGGTTATAACTGCAACAAAAACAGTGTGCAAAAAGATGCTAGCTATATTTGACATTTATTTAGATATAACCCTAACTTGGCCATCTAATGAGATGCAGCAAGAAGCAGAAGGCTAAAGAACCAAATGAACACAATGTGTTATAATTATAAAGAGTTAGTTAAGCCTGATATAGTGGACATTCAATTATTCTAGTCATTCTTGGCACTCTAGATTCGTAGGAAAATTAAGAAGTATTTAATCGGATAGTTTAATCAGAAATTTGTAATTGTGCTTTGTTGAAGTATTTCAGCTCCTACAAGTGTTAGGCTGGATAATTCATGATATCTTGTACAAAATACTTGTAGTTTATTGTTCATGTAGCGTTGTACCTCTAAATATTCAATAACGTTTACAATGAGGTTTCAATCGGTACATAAGAGTTAGTATTAATTTATGGCGATTAATTAATTATATACTGTCACTACTTATATTTAATTGGGACTAGTTGCTAAGAAGTCTTACTCGGGAACTCACCGTGGTTTATTAGGTGGTGTTGGTCATTGGTATTTCATTACACATAGTGATTCATGATACAAACAAGAGACGCACCAACTAAAATGATTCTTTGAATAAGCATTGAAAGTTGTCTTGCTAATAACAAAGTTTGGTAGAACCCCAAATCGGGAATGTATGTTGTTATATTAGGAGTAGACCTTTGCTTATGTTATTGATTATCATGTGTGAACTAATCACTAACTCGTATTGGTTCACTCGTATTGGTTCTTGTTATCAATCCTAAGATTACTTAGAGTTAAGGTTCATTAACCAATTAACGGTACGATGCTTATAAATAGATATTTATATGATAAGCTTTATTCGGTATAATTAGATTAGAATACCGATTGGATCAAGGCTCAGCATGGGCTTTTTAAGGCAATATATTTGCGCAACCTCTGCCATTGGCTAGTTTAACTTTGAATCATTTTAGATTGCCATTTAACACCAATAGATTGTATTAACCACTTTTCCATATGGCAAATCTAATAATAGTTGCTAATAATATTAAATGATTATAGTTTTATAAAGAAACACCAGCTTCGTATACCTGCTTT
>NAOQ01000761.1:15345-26308 GCA_002751075.1 Ichthyophonus hoferi
AAGTTGGGATTGGTTAATTGATTCCAATAGGAAAAAAATCTATTCCCATTCGTTGTGCCAATAGCATCTATCGATGCCGTAAACTTATAACTTAACTTGTATAAACAAGGGATTACGTACTCTAGGGATTAGGCGTGTTAGTTGAGTATCTGAGTAGATAGTGACCAACAGTAGATGTTGTGCCGAAGTAAACTGATTAATAGCAAGAGCAAGTATGTAAATTATAGTGGAAGTGTGACAAGGATCCATAAACTTCTTAAAAATAGGAATTGTATTGGGAATACCACGTTCTATTTGGAAATAGTTATCCAATAACCTACAAGTAAAACTTTCAATAACTCCTGTTTAAGCTCAAGTTTTTGATCAAAAGATATGGAAGCCTTTAATGTTTTATTAGGTTCTGTGCCATATATGTAATAACTACAATCTAACTGTAGTTGTGGATAAATGATTATTTTAACATTAGTATTAGAAGTGATACCAGACCTACCTAATCGGACTTCTAGTCACGTATTTGGATTATATGCTTTAATATCTTCAGAAACTATAGATGTAATATGAATACATACAGAGATATGGTTAGAATCTAAGCTAGTATCTGAAGATTTGGCTTCACTATCTACAGACCTAGGACATCCGTTTTCTGATTCACTCAGGCTGAAGTTAAGGTTCTCCAAAAGATTTCTTGACGCTCCCTCTTCCCTTGAATCTCTGGAGAGCTGTAACTTTTGTTTTTCCTTTCCTAAAGATCCCAGTCTGGTTGCTAAAGCATTGATCATCTTATACTTTACTCTTGGCGTTGTAGGAGCAGATGTATCCCTTTCAGTAACTGTTATAACTGTTAAAATTTACTTTATTATAATTGTTTAAAATTTTATTATTACGATTCCCTTAATATATGCAAATATATAAAATCGTTTATTATAGTATGTCAGTACCGGATTGCCACATGCAATACTGCAAATTGGAATCACAGTTAATCTGAAAATATGTTTATTTAATTTACATGATAATTGTTTTTTCTTCCTAGACAAACTCTTAGCAATTAGGAGTTGCTTTTCTGATTAAGTATATGCTCCAGGTAAACTCCCTTGACGGATAAATCAATTTGATAGAGGTTTTTATACGTCATTCAATCTTTAATCTGTAATTAAAACTACAAGTTAAACACACCGTAACTTATACTTTTCTTGTTATATTTTTTTGTCATCCAGTAACTTACAGGTTACTTTGTCACTTTTTAATCAAAATCACATTTTTTCTATCTTTTACTGGAGATATATTCTTAACAAGTTTATGAACCTAGCATGCTTCTACTGCGCCTAACATTCCAGATTCTCAACTGAGGCCATTAATCAACTTTTCTCCAATGATGTATATTCCAGAATCTGCTATTCCTATTTACACAGAAAATGTGCAAGATACTATCTTTTGAGAATAATCCAATACCATTAAAATGTTAATTCAAGCACGTACAGGGAACTTAGCCTGTCTTACATCTTTACCAGCCACTGCCTCACACTATGCCATTACGGCAAGGAATGAGATTGATGCAGCTGTTTATGTGATTCTACATCAAGGTTTGAGTCCACAACAACATCTCATTGTTGGATTAAACTACGGTACTCCATGTTCCCATATCTGGACAAAATTGGTGGCCTAATATAGCTGAACATTAACTACCAACATGCTAACATTATTCAATAAGTATCGCAACCCCAGGCGTTCAGCAGGTAACAGTGATCTCATATGTTGTCAAACTTCAACAGATGGCAATTCAACTCAACTCACTGGAACAAGGCTGTCAGATCACTGACATTCAACTTCTTTTGAAACTTGAGTGGCATTTGCGATTCCGTTTTATAAACAAGAAATAAAAGCTTGGCGAGCAGTCGAGGTTCAGATAATAAAGAAGTATCAGAATCTGTGTCAGTTCTATCGAATTGTACACAGCTGTTGTGATCTACAATTGTATAACTGGTAGTAGTAATTTAGTAATTATATCTCTGTTCTAATTTAGAAGGGATAGAGGCTTTGATGTGCTTGGGTGCAAATATCGAAATTGCACTATGAGATCGATCATTAAGTGGAGCCATGTCACTATGTAAATAAACACTATTATCGTTATCTAGTATCAATAAGCAGTTCTCTGACTTCTGAACGAGTGAGCGATCTGGACACCGATTATCGTATACGAGAGCCAGTGGCAGATTAGACATTACGAAAACGATGTGTATATTACACACATGTATATAATGAAATGCAAAATATTTCTGTGTTCGTTTTACGAGAACTTTGTGTTTTTGCAATTGATACCGTGTATGTGTGAGCGGAACCTTTATTATTGACTTTGTTTTCTTTTATATTGCAGTTTATCGCCAGTTCTAACTTTCGGTTAGCATCAATGTAACTAAAAATGAAGATAATAAAAAAATATTTGTATTGGCTAATACAACTCATAAAAGGCCATAGAGACCCACTAGGGATGTCTAATGCTATCTTGAATAGGTTATATTAGTGTTTCCATATATAGCTCATTAGCTAATTCGCTATGGAGTCAACGATCTTGTAACAAGAGGTTTATTGACTTTTTCGTTTTGTATGAACTGATAATTATCGGGCAAATCCAAATCAGCAAATCTCATCAAATTCTAAATTCTAAAAAAAAAAAAAGAAAAAAAAGGGAAGATTAGGTAATGAAATCAACAAAAAGACTTGCTCAGTGTGTGGGTAACCCAGGCATACATTACTTCAATGTCGTGCATTCAAGCAGCTCCTTCAAGATAAAAGCTAGTTTACACCTAAAAACCCATAAATTCAGCAAAACAACGGCAAACAATTCCATAAAAAGCATTATGAACTGACACTAACTAATCCTACAAATAAGTGGTGTTCATATCATAATTCATCTTCTCATTCAAATGCTCACAATCCAGTAAAATATTTTGTATGATAAACCAAGATCTACAACTAGTCAGAACTAGCCTATTTCCATTCTTTTGGACAGTGAGGCAACTCAACATATGTCAGGATCAGCTGCTATTATCAAGGATTACATTCCTGCAACAACACTTCATTGTGTAACTTGGGGTGATGGATCAACCAACCCCATGCTTTGGTGAGGAAACAGTACCTTTCATTTCCATCTTAAATGGGAAAACTACATCTTGCGAATTCAAACGGGTTCTTTATGTGCCTAGTTTGGAGAATCAAGTTCTTATATCACTCAGCACTTTGGAGGGCATCAGTATGCAAATCACACATCCTCAAAAATGAGTCATTCACTTAGGACCATGAAATGAAAGTTCAGTTGTTGAGGCTAGACAAGAAGGTCGGCTATACAAACTACAAATTATAATAACTGATGAACATTCAATACCTTCAGTGACATTATCCAGTCAAATTGATATGAAGACCCAGCATTCCCGACTAGGTCATTCAGCTCAGAATACCGTCAAAAATTATTTCCCAGATTCGGACAATTACAATTCACAGGAATCATTTCGTGATATCTGTCCCCTAGCTATAATCCTTGTATTTAATTAGATAAGCACTTTAATTACATTTTTGAGATTGCACGTGCACCTACCAATGCCTCACTCAAAAGTTACCAAAGCCTTGGGTATGCCGATCTAATCATTTCCCCCAATTGGTTTAGCGTTTCATTCAAATATTTTTTTTACCAATTTTCATATAAGATAATTATTGGTGCTCAGGGAGATTTGGCTATATTTAAAGATACTCAATAAGCGTACAAAATAGCGATCTACAAAGAATATTAATATCCTTTCCGTACTGTTCAATATGTCCCAAATGTCATACTCTATGTATGATAATGAGGACCCTGAAATTGAGGACCCTGAAATATCCATACAGTCCAATACAGATCTTCCCCAAGATGAGGGAAAACAAGCCACCGTATCGTCGCATATAGCCTCATGCTTATTTGAAGACACAGTTTATCAAGATGCTGATAGCTATATACATTCAAAGTGGGAGCCCAGGAATAATGTTCATGACATGGGCTTGAATTATTCCTTTACCCTGCTTAGCAACGACCGAGACAGACAGATAAGGTCATGGTGGATACAGTGGGTTGTGGTGGCATTAGTTATTGGTTTTATACCCGCCATTGCTCGTATTTATATGCTGATAGTTACGTCTCGAGATGTTAGGGTTCAGCCATTTTATCTATACTGGGGCAATTTTTGTGGGTTAACACAAGACATTAGTATCCTCGCAATGGGTCTTTTAGTCATGTTTATTGTGGACACAGCACACGATGCTGTTGCTGAATATAAACCCATCAGTTATTTATTACGATCGTTTATTTCACGTTTATTCTTCCGTATATTCCGCGCCATTCTCTTTGGTGTAGCCTTCTTCATCAGCACTGCTTGGTGTATATTAGATCTTACTCTTTACATCAATATGGGCAAGCAGAGGGTTATTAAAGGCTATATCCAAATGTTTGCTAAGCTAGCCCGTACAGGTATGGACTCCCTCGATGCAGAGTTAGTTGAAATTCCTTTAAATCTATCCAGCCCAGCCGTCATGTTTGCCCTATATACGATTTCCGTTATTGCTTTTGTCTTTTTGGCTCTGTTTTGGCTTAGACTTGTCCAGTGTCTAAGCTATAAGGGGCGGGTCATATGTGCTTTCCGCCTTGGAAGTTTTGTTGTTGTCGCCTTGCTTATTGCTATGATTACAACATACTGGATGGGTCCTATAATTGTACATCAAGACCTGGACAGTGGCACGTACCAGTTGCTGGCACAAGTAACTGGCTTTTACTGGGTGCCTAATGCAATCCTCGCTATCAAGCTCCTACCTGAGGAGATGACTAGTCGAAATCTGTTTGGGCCAACAGAAATTTACACACAAGAAAACATTGACACCTCCAAATATCCATTATTTCGGAAAACAACAGATTTTAAGGGAGAGAAGATAATTGATATGCCTGGCCTCCAGTCGGGCAAGAAGTACAATGTCCTTATTCTTTCTTTGGAATCATTTAAAGCGTGTGACATGGGTGTCCTTGATCCTCACAAAAAGTTTACTAGGAGTCCGAGTCCCACCCCCAATCTTGACTCCCTGAGCAAGAAGGGTGTATTATATAGAAACTTCTTTTCTAACGGTATGCAAACTAGCCGAACTATTCCATCTATCTTTTTTGGTAGCTTGCCAATGCTTGACTCTACTCCCATGACTACCCGTACATATATGACTATGACCGGTCTACCCCAGGCCATGAAGGAAATGGGTTACCATACACGATTTCAGTCAGCAGTGGATGTAAACTGGGATAACTGGGACAATTTCCTACTTGCTCATGGATTTGACCAGGTGTTGGGTAGAGGATACTACAATCAAAGGTTGGATGAGCTCAACATTACAGAGCGACCAGCTTCATCATGGGGCTTACATGATGAGGTAAGTTTTACTGTGTTAGCTGAAGATCTTATAGCTCTACACAGAAACAGCACACCATTTTTCAGTGTAGGATATACAATTAGTTCTCATCATCCATTTGTTAACCCATCGTCGTATGTGGAACCCCAGTTAAGCCTTGGAAAGTATGTTAACATGCGTGATAAGCGCAAGGTTATGTCCACCAGTTATATGGATGCACAAGTAGGTGTGTTCATGGATAGGCTGAAAGCAGAAGGTATATTGGATGATACTATAGTTATCCTGGTGGGTGACCATGGCTTTTCCGTTGGAGAGCATACCACAGAGCTGATGGACAACGATGCTCTTCATAACGAGTTGGTAAATGTACCCTTTATACTCATTGCCCCTGGGATGGATACGAAACATCATGGGACTATCATAGAGAAGGCGGCTAGCCATGTGGATATTATGCCTACCATCATTGATATGATTGGTATGCCTGAAGGGGGGTTCTGGCAGCATGGTATTGGTCGGTCGTTGCTACGTCACGATGATTCAGAAACAGTAGTAATCAATTCTCCTTATAGCGTGTCATTTATGGCGGTGGTGAAAAACAAAACAGAGAAGTTTGTGTTTTCTGGTGCTGAGGAAAGTTCGTATACTGACCTGAGTGTGGATCCCACTGAGAACTTTAATACAATTAGTACTATATCTCCAGAAAAGGTGGCAGTGATAAAGCGATGGGGATGGGGCCTCGTTAATTTGTTTACAAATCTATACCATACAGATTCGTTGATGCCTAAATCTTTTAAGTATTAACATGTGAGTAAATATTTCCACGTACGATTTGAATATATAACAGGTATTTGGGTCTTTCTAATAAGATCAGAATGAGAGCTGCTTTAAATTTATATGCGCTAGTTGCAATAGAACTATTAGTATATGGTTTAGTTTTTACTATACATGTGTAATTAAACATGTAAAATGCAAATAAAAAGATTTATTCATGGATACATTAACTTCTGCTCAGTCCAAACTACCTATTCTTTCCGTTATCACAATACTGAATACCATGCTCTGCAAGTAATCACTCGAAGAGTTCTTATTTTATCATTTTTCTATAGACAAGTTGGTTGTCAGTCAGAGCGCCATTAGAGCATATTACTAAAAAGAAAAAAAACGCCTTTTCTTTTTTTAGTAATAACCGAGTATAATAACTATTATAAATAAGACTAGAATCTGTTGTGCTGTGTTTTATCTGGCGGTTGTCATCAGGTAAAATGCAGGCTAATCTGGATTATCTACTTCAATTTCAGTTGGGAATGGTAAGTAGAGACACGAGCGTTCTCGTGACTTACCTATATTCGCTTAGAAAGAGAAAGAATACAGAATTAAGGGGCACTTTAACGTGTCCCTTTGCATACACGGAGTACAGATATGATAGGACATACTTATATTATTAACAAAAGTCAGCAGGATACATAAATAGTGTGCTATCTGGACCCAAAACATGATCAGGACAGCATAACATGATCTGAAATGACTTATTACGTAGTTACAGTATCTCTACCATTGGCTGGTACAATTTTGAAAGTCATCTTGGATTGCCGTCTATCACCAATGATCACACCAACTATTTTCCCAGGCTGCATACTATATATAGACAAATCAATTTAATCTGATTAAGAAAGTTATGCCTCTATACTCTCCTGTAGTTTTTGAGTTTTGTTATTTTAATCGTTATATCCATGTCCTTGCATATTTTTGTAACAATTCTATATTCAATCGGGCTTTCACCGAATATAATGTGCATGTTAAGCCTTCCTTCCCGAAGCCAAATGTTTCATAACTTTGTTATTCATTTTTCACCTGCTACATTTCTTTTGGGGAGGCGTTATTTTATTATTATCCAATTGTATATAACTATAAATTTTTACACATTGTATAGTTGAAAAAATAATTTACTTTTTAAGTAAAAACAGATGTATCAATGCACTTGTTTTAGAAATTAAATTAAATTAAATTAAATTGTTCCCTGAATACTAACTATACCGCAACGTAGTTGTAACGT
Organism: Ichthyophonus hoferi; assembly: GCA_002751075.1. NCBI lineage: Eukaryota > Ichthyosporea > Ichthyophonida > Ichthyophonidae > Ichthyophonus > Ichthyophonus hoferi. Next base: position 22,811 of record NAOQ01000761.1, read on the forward strand.
GGGGTTGTGATGGAGTAGATCCTGTGGTGTTGTTGCTCATGTTGTCACAGCACCGGGTTATAATGGTACATCGATGAATGTATGTACAAAAATAAATGAGTCTTTCAATTATATACAACAACATTTATATACGATGGGATAATCATGAGATAACTGTTTTCCAAAGTAAAGGCTCTATCATGTTACAAACAAATATAGCAGGAAAAAAAAGAATGGTAACCTTAAAAGACGTTTTTCATGTGGAAGGATTAGTATGCCTACTATAGTCGTGGTGGTAGCCAATTATTGCAAACAGAGAATTTGAGATAAAAACTGTATAGCTCTTATTCAATATCACTACAGAATTAGTAGTCATCAATCTGTTTATAGAGTATTTGAGAATCCAGCAAAAATTAATTAGATAGCAATAACCAGTTATTTTTCTCATGTTGTATATGTAGCTGTATTTGACACGCATATTATCATTACACCTATATCCCTATCTCTACCAATACACGGTCAAAAATGTAAGCATGGAAATGTAATCCCAATGGATTCTTAGTCACGTAATAAGACCTTTATCTCGACTAATGAGAGATAATTAATCAATTAAATACATCAATCTATGACACTCGAGCTTATTTTCAGTTTTCTAGGTCTATTTTCTTACTGATGCTAATTTTCAAGTAGTCCAGAAATTTATGATCTTATTTATTCTCACTGTATCCTATTATCATCCCATTATACTATCATAGATATTACCATACATACTATCATACCATCATACATATTGTCATTTATATTATCATATTATCACACTATTGTACTATCATATTGTCATGCATGCCATCATTGTACTGTAATAAACGTAGCTTTATCTACAGAATTATTCCTATACTTGGTGTTCATTAGTTTATTATCACTCACAATCCTTTTACTGTCACAATCAATCGTAAAAATCCAAATCGATTCCCACCCAAGGCAATGCTTTTATTTTAATCTTAATATATTAATTAAACAATAATTTATGTTTTTTAAAATTAAATGTATCTTGTACTTGGGTATATTTTAAATAATTAATATATATTAATTTCATTCTTAATGTATAAAGTTTAAATATATTTATATCGACTTAGCATTATAGTAAATACCCAAGAAACAATAAAAATTCATTTAATTTTTAAAGTCAAGCAAGTTATGAACCATATTTATTTATAGGTACATTACCTATCTATAAAACTATATTAAAAATGTTTTAGAATAAATTTAAAATAAAATTTAAAATAAAATTTAATTTAATATCAAAATTTTAATTTAAAGGTTTAGATCACATTAATCGCATTCCAGCCTTTTACGTAAACTGTAATATTTAGTGGCACAACCATTGCGTTCTTTCAACGCAATGATATTATATATTTATCTAGTTATATTGTTATAGTATTATGGTGGTATAGCGTTACGTTGAGTTGTAAGTACGTCCACGTAATCACTTCGTCTATTTTCCTATTACTTTCCGATTAACTGTAATAACATGTAATATTAAGTATATGGAGTCATACAACTTTAACCGCTACACCGTTGTAAAAGTTATTTTACTCCTACAGGACAAAATCATTTTGAGCAGCTATACTTTGTGTAGGAACCTCCAAGTAAGTGCAACCCTGTTGTTTATGGATTTATGAGTTATATTTTTGTTCTATCAAACTCACTCAGTAATGTATGATGCGTGGTTTCTGCTGTCAAGTTACTTCACACATTTTTATATTTATACACTTATCCATCACCCACTCACTCACCCACCCACACACTTTACACTTTATATATATATATATTTTTTTTCATATTTTTTCAACACATTTTTTCAACACAGGTTTTATTATTCATCATTTTCCTCCTTTCAGTTATGTTTGGATTTTTTCTTTCTCCCCTATACACTACCCCCTTACGATCTTTTCGCCTGACTTATATTCCTTATTTCCCCTCATTACCCCTCCTTCTATACTCTCCATCTATCTTTCTTTACACCGTGTCGGAAAGTTTTCTAAATCTTCTTTTCTTGCTATCAGTTGCAATTTTTATTTTATTTTATATACTATAATAAATATAATATATAGTATACCTTATATTATATTATATTACGTTGTATTATATTATCTCTATTATATTATCTCCATAGCATATTATTCTTATATTTTATTATATATAACATATCCTCCACCTATCACATTATACATATATTATATTATGCAGGTATATATATATCATAGTTCATACATCACATTGTATATTTACTTGTAGATTCAACTAATTCAACTATACCCTACATTATGCAGATATTACAAGTCTTGACACTCTATTATTACAATGCATTACTTTGAGGAATACTTAGAAAGTAAGTTAATTTAAGGAAGGGGGAAAAGAGCACTGTGGCCCCCCTCCCAATACATACCTGTATACATACATACATACCCACTCTCTTGATTGTAGGTAGTCTATGTGGATGTAGATGACCAATATAAGAAATAATGGAAATACTACAAGATTATGAAATAGAGAATAGGGTAGGAGTTAAAGGATACATATAACTACATAATATTATAGGATATGATATTATTTATATGACGTGGTAGGGTATGGTATGATATATTGTGATATAACACTATATCTATAAGACACTATACCACCATAAAACTATTACACTATAACACTATAACTATACCACCATAACTTTATGGCTGTACAATCTATCTATCTCTAAAAACATCTATTCTATCCTCTCTTACAGGTATTGAAACCTTGGCCCCGGAGGTTCACCGTATCCTTAATGACATAAAAGAAAATGATATCAAGGCCAAAAGTACGACACTATTAATTATATTTAATTAATTCTTAATTACTCCTACTAAATGGTTGATTACACTTTGTTTATTTGGTTTCTTTATGTAAACTTTAATTGAGAAATGCATTGACTGCTTCAATTAAAAGGACCTCTTTATTGGATAGTATGATAAGAGTGGGAGTAGGGGAAAAAAAACTGGAATATGCACTTATGAATAGCATATACTATGTTTATATAGTCTATGTCTATATATTTGGCAAGCAGGCAGGCTTAACCTAAGTGCTTATAAACAGTTATATGTGTATTTAGTTAGATTAATCACGCAATTAAATTACAATAATACAATATCCACATTAAATTACCACTGCAAACAATAAACCAATAGTATAATAACATGCAAATATCACACTAATAAAACATCTAAAATTGCACCAACACAAAACTACGCGAATTGGCATTAACCTACTTGTCCATAACACCTTTCCCTCTCATACACATGTACATACATACATATATATATACATGCGTGCATACGTACATTCATACACCAGGCATTATTGACAAGCTTGACAGGAAGATACAAAACAATTTTACAAGGAATAAAGGTTACCCTGAAAACAGAGAGACTCTTTATCAACAGGTAGATATATATTAATAGAAATGTGTTTGTGTATGTGAAT
>NAOQ01000764.1:1703-13685 GCA_002751075.1 Ichthyophonus hoferi
TATATATATATATATATATATATATATATAACACTATAAATAAACACTAACTATATGATAAAAACATATGTACAAAAGTATATATATATGTATACGTATATAGATGTAATAAACATGGAATTCTGAAATTGAAACGCATAACAGCGCCTGGATTTTATCTACCTTGGAATGAGATAAGATATATATGATAATTGTATATATGGATTTATTAATATATATACTAAATAATTATACACTATAATTTTTATATATATTAAGGTGTATATATTAAAGAAGTATGTAGTTATTTTGATTATCCTTTTACTATTTTTCTTCACTAGTGTAGCATCTGGAACTAGGGCTGGGTTTTATCTACCTTTGAAATGCATTATTGAGAGAATGAATGTAAACATTATGTTATTAAATTGTATATTTTATACACATACATTTTTATACACCTATATATACATATATACATGTATATTAATGTTTATATATTAAATCTAAAGAAATATATAATTATTTTTATTATAGATTGTATGTTTTATACACATATTTTCATACGCCTATATATATATATATATACGTATATATGCATGTATATTAATGCTCATATACTAAAGTTAAAGAAATATTATGTATTTTTATATTGCATTGCTTTTTTTTTCTTTATGTGATTATGTACCGAGTCATTGCTGGTTTTCACCTAGCTTTGGATAACTATATACATTAATTATAGTGTATAAATATCATACAAATGTACATATATGTACCATACTAAGTATATATGCAAGAAAGTGAAAATAGTTATCGTGATATACTCTTATTTACTTATTTATTCTTGTTTAGTATCTTATTGAGTCATTTCCTACGTTTTATCTATCCTTGAATGTACAAGATTGCAGGATAATTGCATACATTAACTATAGTATTAAAACTATTAGCATGAAAATTATTATTGATTATCAAGTTTGGTCATCACACGGTCTTTTTATAATTAAACTTAATATAACCCGCACTAGTATCAATTATCAATATTAGCGATTATAACTGTTGAAACGGTCGAGTAGAGGATCAACATACCCTCCTGTCCTTATCTTAAGTAGTTAACCTGAGAATGACGCATGCCAAATGGCGGACTGTAATGTAAACAAAATTAGAAACTCCGCCTCGGCCACACAGTGGTCTATTTATACGCTTCCAAACATGTGGTGCGGCGAAACTGAATTCAGATCAAACCGTATATCGAACATAATATATGTGAGTAGTTATACCAAAGAGGTAGCTGGCTAAAGAGTCATTCTAGGAAGAAGATATTAGTATTAGATTATCAGGATGAAATGAGAAAACATGAATGTAAACTACAAGAGCTAATAAAGCCCCGGTCGTTCCTTCCGCCGTTCGGCGGATCCGCTCACACATACGCGGTAGCTACGGCAAACACGAAGTTCTCATAAAAATACACAATACTTTGCATTTAATTATATATAAAATATACACATCCTTATTGTAATGTCCAATCTACCACTGGCTCTCGTATATGATAATCAGTGTTCAAATCGTTCACTCGTTCAGAAGTCAGAAAACTGCTTACTGATACTAGATATTGATAATAGTGTTTATTTACGTAGTGCCATAACTCCACTTAATAATCGATCACATGGTGCAATTCCTACATTTGTACCAAAGCGCATCAAAGCATCTATCCCTTCTAATTTAGAACAGAGATATTTTTACTAGTCAATTACCTAGAGAGCTCAATAAAACCTCTAGCACAACAACTGAGTCTTAAAGACAGATCTGATCAAGCAGCTATCACTTACACTGGTCAAACAACAACAACACTGCCAATTATACAAATGGACAGATTCTGGTAGCATTTATTCAGTATCATTACAGAATCAAGGGACTCCAATATCTCTCAAACAGAATCTTCTATACTTTCTAAAGATAGCACTTTATAAATAATATTTCAGAACCTAGTATTAATTAATTGAATAATTATAATTATAGTTACGTTGCCTATTTTATAATGTTGTGTATGTAAAGATATATTTGACAGGAACTTTACACAATTTCTAACTATACCAGTCGGAAAATACGTAAATGAAGAAAGAGTGGAAAAAACTAGTAAGTATTTATGTCGTCAGACACAGTCGACTCAATAAAGACTTATGTTGTTAGTTTGCAAATAGTATAAATCCTGGCCTACCTAGGTTGTGCTCCAGTGGCTCTGACACAGTTTTAGTATAGGACTAAGTGGCATTGCTTAATAACACAAATATAATAAGTATCTGGCGTACTAGATTACGTTTGACTTATTGAATTATTGACTGAACTTAATTGATCTAGTAAATTGCCAATAGGTAACGGAAAAAATATACCGTTGAAGTTTACAGAAATATGTAAAGTAAATAAACATTTTTAAAAAAAAAACTTGATGTAATTAACAGTAATTAGCCTACTATAGTTTAGCTAATTATTTATAATGTGTTGGAATCAATAGTGTCAGATATTAGAGATCTTATGTCTCCATCATCTACAAATACATTTTGTAAGTCTCAGTTAAACAAACATGTACTTTGTCTCAAAATTCTGGTTTGCTCTCTATTCTTCTTCTTTTTTTTTTTCCCAGCCCAATGTTTTTAAGCACAGTAAACAGTTTATTTTCTTGCTAATAGCAAGAGATGTAGTTTCTCGGAATCTTGGCTGCTGATTGCAGAGTCTGTGTCCTTGTCCATAGACATGCAATGTCTCTCTTCAACTTCACTTACTTTGGGACCTGTAGCTATATCGAAGCTCTTAAGGAGATCTCTTGTTGTGTCCTTTTTACTAGAATGGGATGTGAACTAGATACGTTTCTTCTTCTTTCCTATGGATCCCAATTTAGTTGTTGTTTCCCTAGTAATTTTTGTTTGATCCTAGACGCAGAATGAATTAAATTTTGACTTCTTTTTGTGGTCACTACTACTATTTAAACAAACATTTGTAATGTATTTAACCTTATTGCTACACTATAAAATCAGCACCCAGACTAAGTCTGTAAATTCTGGTTATATAGTTGTGGGTTCAGGACAATACCAGTTACCCACGTGATAAATATTTGAAACTACCATACTATTGAAGAGGAACTTAACCTAACTGTTACCTAACATGTTGTCAGCAACATATTGTCCAACGACTATTCAAAGGATTGTTCTGGATACTTTGTATCACATATGTATTATCAAACATTATGGGAGGAATTAAATAGTAATAACCAACACTATTTAAAATCACTGTAAATTCACGTCGAAGATTGCCCTAAGCGTCTAGTCCTAAATAACTACAATTAATGACATGTAATTAATTAATTATCATTAATTAATGTCCTACTCCTCATTCTAAAATTTTCTTAACATTTAGAGGTTCAACGCTACATAAACAGTAAGTATATTTGTACAAGACATCATAAAGTATTCGGTCAAACACTCGTAGGGGCTGAAATACTCGAACAGATACTTAACAAAAGCTATGCAGTCTAATATTAATTTCTCTGTACAATAAATAATTGGCTACTACCCTGAACATGGATGAGGTAATTATTACACAGGCTGAAATCGACATTATGGTGCTAGCACTTGCAACTAGTAGGTTCTTCATGATTGACAGTTTAGTGAGTAGTAATCAACTTCTAAACATTTCTATTACTTTTTTAAATAATTTTGTAAATGCTTGGATTAATGAGTTGATAGAATAAAAATGGTAACCAAATAATTTTAATGACGTAATTAATGAATTGATACATGTGAATAATAGGATACAGTGCATTGGATTATTAATTAAGTAGAGAACCTTGAGGGTGGTTAAAGGAGCTATGAAGATATTTTCACAGGGTAATTCCCGCACTTCTTGCATAAACACATTTGGGAGTCATTCTTATCAATTAAAAAAAAAACGTTAGGAAATGCAAGTGTGTATTGCTTAAATTCGGTTATAAGTTATTGTTTATGTGTATGTTTAGAATTTAGAATCCAGTATAATAACACCTATCAACAATAAATAGACAATATATCAACCAAATTCTGATGCCAAGGTTCTTGTGTATATGCATACAAGCGTATATTTGGTTGTATAAGGAGCAAGCAAGATCTGATAGAGAAAAGGTGGGAAACACATGTATTCAAGGCCTACTCTGGAACTGAGGTTGAAACTAATAAATAATAGAGAAGAGACATGTTTATCAGTTTATTGGTAGTATACTGGGTAATCCAGCCATAAAGACTGAAAATTATCTCAAGGAAAATCCTCTAATCAGTTATACTTGTGGATTGCTCTCTTGATACTTCTACTGATAGTAATATAGGATGATACGGCATTCCGGGTATAGTCTATAATAATTTAATCCCAATAAAATCTGGTAATATATTTTTAATATCAAATAATGTTACTTGTCCTAGCACAGGTTAATATTATTTAAATAATACTTTGTAATTATGCATTCAAGAAACTCTCGAGACAAGCTAAATGTTTAAATTGTATGAAGGTCGATTTAAAATATTAATCGAACAATTCGCAATAAAAATCTTAATAATCAACAGATAGCACAAAAAACCCGGCCTATACACAAACAATCATTTCAAAATCCACTGGTCACCAGCTCGTCGCCTGCACTACAAATAGATAACCAAACAATAAATATTTATAACAAAAACAAAATTACATATTTATTTGAATTAAATTACAATAACGGCTTGCCAGAGCCTACTCACTGGAATGGTTATGCCTAATCAAGCAATTTTTTCGTTATGACGTAACAAGAGATCAAATTAGGAAAAAAAAAAAAAAATAGCGCTGGTGCAAAGCTATATGTTTGTTATATCATGTTTACAATTTGGTAGGAGAAAACTCAATATATACCACCGTGCAGTTAAATGATGTTAACGACCGCTCGGCCCAACGCTATGAAAAAAGAAAAAGCAACTGATAATTAACATGCTGTTTTAGAAAACCAGCCTTACCTAAGTGTAACATTTCAAATACTTTCAATCTCCTCTCTAGAAGAGGAGAGGTTTTGCAATATATATATATATATGCAAAACATGTTTCTTGAGGTCTTTCGTGCATATAGCTATAAAATGAGTCAACTACTAATTGAGGACACAGATCTTCGGGTAAGAATTGTATCTCTGACAAATTCTGACATCGACATGACTCTAAAGACAAGATCGCCACCTTCCTCCTTAATCTTTTGTACCCCAACGGGGATGGTAACAGGTACCTTTCTTGGATTGGCTTTTATTGTGGTAACTCTTGTACTCTCACTTCCAAAAATATACTTCCATGTACTTGAATTTCTTGAATCCCCTATGGTAAGGCGTGACGGAGTCTTTCCTGACGCCGCTCGGGCCAAATCCAACTCTCCAGCAAGCATCGTAGGAATAGTACAGACTGTTACATCTTCGGTTAAACGCATATGATGTAGCTGTTTAAGAACAATACTTCTTGGGAGACCTATCATATTCAATTCATTCAACTCTACAATTGTTTCATCTTCACGAACATTGAACATTTTTTCATCCACACTTAAACGTGAATTTGGTCCTGCATTATTGGGCGGGAAATTATATTTTGCTGCGGCTTGGGCGTGTTCCACAGTACTCTGAGTATACCTAAAAATTCAATACAATCAGTAACGCATAGCAATAGGTTGCAATATGATAGTGAGAAAACGAAACCACCCACTCTTATAGTTATGTTTATAAACAGGACGGACTATACAATTTATTTAGAACAAAAACATACCTTGCCAGGACTTGATAGCGTGACAGAGGACAGTCGGCAATCTTCAAGTTGATAATTTGTTTATCACGAAGGTGATTGAGAATAGGCCCAGGACTCATATTAACTCTGTGAAATACATCAGTTCGCAAAAGCATGTTGTCGACAGCTTCTAACCGATCTCCAGAACGCAGTGATGCCATCCATGCAGGAGACCATTCTAAAACATCAGTGATTATTAATTCCCCTGTAAATTCATCATGATAAATAGTCAGTCAAAGCACTTCAAAACAATTATCTATAGGAACTTGTTCCATCAATAGATTTTCCATTCAACATCGAGTATAATAGTTAACAAGAAAAATGAGTTACTTACCATTATACCGGCATAAACTTATGCCAAAATCCTGTCCAGCCTTTTTTTCAATTTTCAGTTCCCTTTTAAAAATTTGCTCATCGAAATCAAAATCAGTCATACGCATTGCTTCATTTGAGGCCGGATCAAAATAAACAGCAGTAGACAAACTAACCGAAGGGGCTAAACTGGCAGTGTCACACATTATAAAAAACCAAAACCAAAAACTAACGCATCATCTAGACAAAATCCTTTGAATTATGCTCTTATCTTACTTATATAGAACTTGCAACTAACAGGTAACCAATCACTGCAAACATATATTTGTAAAATATCCGAATATGAATTAGACTGGGTTGAGATAATTTTAACTTTTTTAATATTAGTAAACTTCTCGTGTTTATTCGTTGTATTTAATGGCTTACATTTAATTATTTATCAAATGCTTTGATTTTGATGATTAAGTTGTGAATGAAAAAAATATATAATGAAATTTTATTGTTATAAGTTCACTTTCAAATTGCTCATATAGTAATAAATTTCAAAAAAGATCTTGTTATGACTCGAAAAACTGCATTTATTAAATGATGACCTTAATGTGAAAATCTATGATGTCGCTTTATTGCGTTTAAATTTTCTTTAGAAAAGTAGTCCATCTCATCTGAAAATATACTATAATGGGTGTTAAAAGGATAATATTACAAGGTAAAAGACGCAATAAAAAAATCTAAGTTGTCAACAAATAAATCAATCGAATGGATCATTTACAATATCCTCTGTTGGTTACTGCAATCAGAACCACGGAGATATGCATGATAGACTCGTGCCTTACACGGTCATCAGTGCAATTGCATATCCAGTCACCCACGTTATTGATAAATCAATCAGGGTGGCGAACGGTTGGAGTTTGCTGCTTTTCCAGCAGCCCCAGATAATCACGTGAGATCTGTTATTCCAATGAAATTAAGTATTTCTATACGACCACATGAATATAAATATCCCAAAATATTTAAAATACTTCGTGTTCTCCAAATAGAGATACTTGCATCTGTTTGGCTTATTGCACATTGAAACACATCTCTATCTAAAGGAACTATAGCATGCAAATAAGTTACAAGCAGCATCTCAATGAAAATAAAGTACTTGAGAACAATAGTAACATATGAGCCAACAAGCTAAACAGCCTTAATAAGTGTGGTCTGGCTGCATTTGTACTGGTAGCCTATGGCGCGTACCTATTTAGGAGTTGGTTGACGATATGTTGCTAGTACTATAAATACCATGGCTATCCTATTCCAATGCTCTTGTTGCGTTTAAGTGTTCACTTTCATTGTAAAAGGGGCATGTTCTTTTGTAAAGCGATATAAAAACATGCAGATGCTTTCTTAATATATAAAGGTTTCAAGAGAAGTTATATATTAGTTAGGTTATATCTATTTATTGTTCAGATCCACTATACAGAGCTTTCATATATGATTAAAAAATATTGAGCGTTCCATTGGAGTTTTTTTTTTTTTTTTTGAACTGTATCTTAACATAGTCTTGAGCTGCATCTTGTATGGTAGAGCTTACATTACCAGATCTAATGCATTTATAAAGTATATATCCTTATGTGCAGGCTAATTTTTCCTGCACAAAATTGTAACCGCATCAATTAGCTACCAAGATAAGAACTAATGTCTACTACAGCTATTAGATATTTAAAGTAAATACGCAAATAACTAAATAACTGAGCTCCTTAAATTGGCCTAACTATGCAGTGGTATAATGGTATATGAAGGAAACTTAACTTTGAGATTATGAAAGTAAATTCGATGTCAATGGTGTGGCCCTTTGTGAATTAGATGTCAAAAATAAGTAGAGGCAGGATCAGTCCCTATAATCTTTATTAATTAGAATTAAGGAAATAACGGATTAAAAGGGGTTTAAAAGTATATCCTTGCGTACAAGGAGTACAGACATATTAAGACATTTTTATTAATTAGAAATACCTCAGTTAATTATGTGTTCTGTTTTCTAACACTACACTTGGGTAATTTTCTGCTGACTAGACTGGTTCCTTAGGTAAATCAATCTTTGAGATTGATGGTTCTTTCAATTAACACATATCTTAAGATTATTGAAGAAATTGTACTTTCATATTTGAATACTTCAGAAATTTTATCCGTGCATTCATATAATGATTGTCATAACTATTTAACTAAATAATATTATTAAATTTTTATTACTCTCCTGATAGTATATAGGTCATATGCTCTCTCATCGCCCAATCAAGCCAAATCTAATTCATGCCACCCGTACAATATAGATTTTTATTAAAAGTCCAATCTACGCATAATCTATTAGGTGCACATGAACGAGAGTCAATCACAGATTGATTAATTGTTAACCACTAAACTAACACAATCTATAGCATTTGGTGCTCTTTCGATTTATCTTTTCTTATTGGAAGTAAATGAAAAGTGCAAATAATTTAATAATTCCACGTAGTTGCGTTCAATTTTTGTGTAGCGATCGTTAAAAATAACGTTATATTAACATGGTAACGTGCATATCAAATCTCCAGAATTAATGTCGCCTATCTGTACTACGTGTATATAAGGCTACACGTTTAAGCACCTCTTAATGTAGTATTTTCTCAATTATAGATAGAAAGTCATACGGAACAAATCTATCTCCACCTATTTCCGACATACTTCCCACTGGTTTTCTTTTTAAAAGTTCCACAGATAAGATTAAGAAGTAAACGCAAATAAAAAATTAGGTCGATAGCATTCAAGCTCAGTTGTATCCAGTCGGCATAGTGGATGCCACTTGCTAAAAACTGGAGACTTCAGAATATGTATAGCTGCAATAATAACAACAATTCCAATAGTTACCGATTATTTTGAGCTTGTTAATTTTCGGGTTTTAACTTGAAGTATAAAATTCAATTTTAACCACCGATTGTTATACGCGGTTTCTGTTAAATAGAACATACAAACCAAATTATGTGTAGATACAAAATTAGCGAGAGATTTTTTTTAAAAAAAATAATTATTCAAAATTAAACTAAATATATTTATTGAATATTTCGTACTCGTCTCTAAAAAATTAACATCGGTTTTTTTTACGCTGTACTTTTTGGAGTATCTCAATCGGATAGACCTACATGGCCAAATATCTATTTGTCAATCGTTGCAAATAAAAGCAAGTATTTCAAGAATGGACTTTGTTAGATGGAATACGCTATAGATGGCCTTGGAGTTATTTAACCAATCACTACAGAAACAAATAACTATAGGTGCACCAATAGAAACAATAAGTTCAGAACTATCCTGTTCTAACCAATAGATTTGCGCAAATCAATCGTCACATTGCCACAGGAAAGTCACGCAGTAGTTGCCAATGAAAATGTAATGCTATTTACTCCCATTGGCCTGATAGCGTAACATGCCGCTCATGCCATATTAAGTTATACGATTATCATAAAATGTAAATGAGCCAATCATTTACCCAAATATCTTGCAAAATATTAATAGCCATTCGTGTGCCACAATATATTGTGACGTCTAGGAAAAATGCCAAGGAGATTTCAAGGGAGAAGGGAGTCCACAAAAAAGACACTAAAATTCAGACTCTAATTTATCACGTGCCCAATAAAACGAATAATTTGAATCGAATGTTACGACCAAATACCATAATAATGTGTAAAATAACAAAAGAAACAATAAAGTAAGATAGATAATATGAGGAACAATAATTAGGTAATAGGCCGGAAGGTTAGCGTGATCACTAGTAGATGATTAGAAGGCATAGTGCACTATAGACTAACGAAATAGTAACTTATAAGAATCTGTGGTAGTTCTAACGACTTGCCCACAGCCTTCGGGATCTCCAATTGAAATTGTATAATAGTTAATCTTGCTGGCCAACGGTAGTAATAGTCACTTGATCTGATCTGTCCTTAAGGCCCAGTTGCTGTGGTAGAGGCTCTATAGAAAATACGCATACCGATTCTCTAGGTAACTGGCTGTAGTAATTACACCTTTGATTCGGTTAGGTGCTAATGTGGAAATCGCACAATGAGACCGATTAGTAAGGGGTGCTATATTACGATGTAAACAACAGCTATTGTCACTATTTAATGTTAGTAGGTTGTACTGACTTCTAAATGAGCGAGAGATCTGGCACCGATTATCGTCTACGAGAGAGCACATCGGTGGACTAGACATTTATTAAAGATACGAGTAAAATTAGAAATGTCTTTCTATAATTCCACTCCTACTCAATCTTCTTTTATCTATTGATCTATCAATATCTTCAATAAATTGTTAGATGTCAGATATTAGTGAAATATCTGTGTAGCTAAGTGGAGTCAAGCTTAGTCTTAGTCTTTTTTGATGATCGGCATCAATGGATAATAATGCCCTATCAATGTCAGTGGAATCGTGTAAAAAAATAATGTTTATGTTTATGCATGTTTCCTAGTATCTTTTCTGCCTGTTCGCAAGGCATGATTCTTGTTTTTGTGTAATGTTTTAATTAAATAGAGACGCATGATTATTAATTGCTATATATAAAAATAATATATCGCGACTTAGCCTGTGAAGAGTACTAGGGCTGCTAGTATTCATATGTGTTGTAATATATGGCACCTTTTCGCACCCTCTCATCATCTTCACCTGACATCTCGTTTTCGACTTCAGACGTTGAGGAATTTTTCCTCTCAAACACAAGAAGAGTTTCCGAGATAAACGAAGAAACTTCTAACAATATGCTCCTCAGAGTCGGATGGCATTACAGGGGTTTCCGGAAATAATTCGACAAATCCCTACATAAATGGACAGATTCCAAAATGAATGGACGAATCCCAAAATTGAGCTACAAATCCTTGTATAAATAGACAGATCCCAACAATAAATGGACATTATGAATATAAAAATAATAATAATAAAGAGGAAATTAAAAGAAATTTACATATTTACTATTTCCACTAAAAGAATTGTATTTTTCACATTTTCTATATTTTTTTTTAAAAAAAAACCTTTATTTGTGTAATGAATGTCTCATGTAAACCCTCGTTCACCCTACGTCCTGTTATAGACAAACGAATAAAGAATTTTCCAAATATTCGTTTTTTTTTATTGACAATTTTTTGTTCAAAAAATTATAGGAAATGTATGTGAAAAATACAATTCCTCTGGTAAAAATAGAAAAAAAGTTAATTTCTTTATATTTTCTCTTCATACTATATTTCATTTTTTATTTTTATATTCAAAATGTCCATTTATTTTGCCTTTTTTCGAATTACTTCTGGAATTTGTAAATTGATTTTTGGGGACCCCATGCAATTAGAGTAAGTAGGTAATCATTAGTGTGATAATCTAATATTTATCCCATGTATATACAAAGGCCAGGAATGTAAAAAAGGAACAAGGACCACTGATAAACATTATTCCCAGTCATCAAAATTGACTGTTATTAGTCGTCAACATTTACTGTTTAATTCATGCGCTTTATGTTATGTTTATAATTGTCAAAGAGTTTGAGGTAGATAATTCAAATACTGTAATAGAACGCCAACTAGCCGAATCTGCATTTTATTCTTCCAACGATAATAATACTGTAACTATATACACAGTCACAATTAGCTCAGTTCATATACGATATACCTCCCAGTAAGAAGCTAAAAGCTTCTATATCCATTGACCAACAGAGAGATTCAAGAGCAGCTAACTAGAGCTTTAGCCTGCCCTTTACCTGACGAGGATTATGTAATAAACCCCAGTACAACAGATACTAGTTCTATTTCCAATAATAATAAAATAGAATAGTAAAAAGAAAAATTTAAAATGTACTTTTTTTTTTTTTTTTTTTTTTTTTTTTTTTTTTTTTTTTTTTTAAAA
>NAOQ01000765.1:0-18583 GCA_002751075.1 Ichthyophonus hoferi
CCTCCATTTCGAACCATGATTAAGAATTGTTTTGTTCTATTAGGTTTTATAAAGTGTTACAAAGCCTTAAATCTGAAAGAAACCTACAATTCAAATTAGACACTCCTATGGGGGTCCCAGCTATCTTTCATAAATTGCATTAGTCATTAAGAGTATTTATGAATGGACGCATTTAGATTGTGGAACACAGCTCTACGGGTGGTAACCTAAAAATAACACTCACGGTAAAACGAAGTATTAAAGAAATCAAAAATCAAAAATAAAGGACCCCTCCAGCTCATATGCGGGGATCCTAGAAAAAACTACAGCCCACCCACTAAATATAGATAGCCCAATAATATAGATCAACTAATCTAATAAAATAGAATAAATGGTTTAACACTAAAGTAAAATCACCAATAGAAAATCAGATAAGACCAGTTTTATTACATAAACGCTATGGCTTTAATGGCTATTGACGGAGAATGAGATGGCGCAAAGATAGTAAAATAGGTTATTGCGGATGATAAGAAAAATTAAGATAGTGTCTAATATTTTTTTTTTTAAAATTAAAAATTACTTTGGGCTATTTTAAGTGTGCATTCAATCATCTTTCATTTTTACTATTCATTATGTTCTCTTTTGGCCACATTATATACAGTAATGGTGAGATCAGATCAGATTAGTTAAATATGTGGTTTTAACTGGTTGCTAAGACCATGTGGGGCTTAAAATGTGCTCACAATTAGGCAGATTATTTTCCTTAAGGTTTTTTATTACGTCCATTAATAAAACATTTAAATCCAAAACTAATATGCAGTC
Organism: Ichthyophonus hoferi; assembly: GCA_002751075.1. Lineage (NCBI taxonomy): Eukaryota > Ichthyosporea > Ichthyophonida > Ichthyophonidae > Ichthyophonus > Ichthyophonus hoferi. Next base: position 802 of record NAOQ01000765.1, read on the forward strand.
CTAATATAATAAACAATAATATAATGAAATTTAATAAAATAAAAATATAATTTTTTTTTATGTTGTCTTCATTATTTTTGAACCTACACAAAAAAGAAAAGCTAAAAACTTAATCATGTTCCCTGAAATTTAATCATCATCCCCCTAGAATCAACGGGTCATTTCGCTTATAAAAAACATAACATACCTTCTCTCCATACTTTTATTGTTTTTGTATTGTTTTACTTTGTTTGTTTTACTATTCTATTATTGGAAGTCATGTCTCAATTCATGGATCGCGCGCTCGGTGACATGGTCAAGGCAACCAAGCCTCTTCGTCGACGTGGCAGTAAGATGGAAAAGGTTGGCGGCGGAGTTGTTAAAAACAAACGTGGAGGAGCAGCAGGAACCTCTGCCAACCCCTCTACCAATTTGAAGGTCAGAGGAAAAATCAGTGTCATTCTTTAAACTTTACTTATGTTGTGTAGAAGCTTATAAGATTATGTTTAGAATAACAAACATTCCACTACTTTTCGTCGTCTGCCACATGTTTCATTTTATTCCTGTTCTGATAACAGGCAGCGTTTCACAAATGCCTGGCCTCCATTGGAAAGGAAAATGCTCCCCTCTCCTTCCCATGTGGACCTTACTTGGTGACGGTTTCATAGTTTATTTTCTGCAATATTTGTTTTATAATTATTTTACCATCACCATCATCGCACTGTTATGCTGCAACTTGATTATTACTTTTAATCGACTTCTTTGGCCATTCAAAACTTGGTTAAAAGGACACAATTTTTTTTCTTTTTCATTTGATGATGTTGATACTGGAGGATTCAGACCCATTGAGTTAATTATCCTGTGTCGTTATCTATTTTCTCATTTTAAAAGGTGCACCAAACTTCAGGGTGTGGTATCGAATCTACCTTCCTATAGCAATATGTCGGTGACAGTGTATGACAATGTTGTTAATAGTATCCTATCCCATCCTGTGACTACAATTCATGGAGAGCTTCACCTCCATCTTATTGATAATTTTATTACAAAATGATATAACGTGATAGCAACCTGGGAGGAATTGGACAACAACTATACAGCATGGGCCCATAATCTAGACAGCCTATTGCCTCTCACCTCTACCCTCATGGTATATATAAACCCTCAAATGGAATATATGCACGAGAGATGAGAAAACGTTAAACAATAATAATGGAAACATTTTTTTTGTTCTTCACTTGAAATAACCAGTGTATTCTTGTCCTTATGGGTTGTTCTATTTCATTTTGACACCTAGCCATCTTCCATTCTTCCCATTAGCCCGTTTTCAAGGCTCCTGCCCCTGTGAAGTCAACTGCCGTCAAGATTCTCCTAGAGAACCTCCACCCCAGAGTCAATGATGCTGATATTAAGGTACGGTATATATGCAATGATATGTTAATCTATATCTTTGCATTAATGATGTTGATACCAATGCCTGTGCACTCTCTGATGGCCCTACTGTCCCATATTATTATATTATGTAGTTAATTACATTATATTATCCTCTCCTTTATTATCTCCACTATGCACCAAACACTTCTCTTGGAAGTCCAGCCTGCACCCCGGCTATACCTATATTTTTTCTACCATAGTTTGGTACCGCTTTTGAAATTATAGGTCCCCTGTTTTTTAGTGCGCGTCATATAATTTAAATGAATCTATCCATTTATAAAATGTTTCATATGCAGTGCTACCTTTTACTATAGATACAGTATATAATTATCTTTCTCATCCCAATTTAATTCAATGATAATAGTCTTACACATGCTACTCAACCATAAACAAACGGTTGGATCACGTGAGTTTGTCTAATCTACTATATATATGATATGTTAAGATTAGTTATTAATCTGGAGTCATATTCTTCAATTATAGGAGCTCTTTGGAAGCATAGGACCCATCAAGAAGTCCTCAATTTTCTGCAACGCACAGGGCAAGCCCATGGGCACTGCTGAGGTTATCTATCACAAGCCAGAGCACGTGACCAAGGCTATTCAGGCATACAATAACGTGTCACTTGATGGTAAGATTATATATATGCACGTGTCTATATACTATAGTGTATTATATAGTATACTGTAGATTGCATACTCATGTTGATCTTCAATATGTTGTATTATTAAAATCAAATAATGTAAAAATATGTTTTATTGAGTTCAATATCTTTCTTATATCCTTCCCTTTGCACCTTTTTATACCTATATATATATGACATGAAATTATAAAAAGAACTTATGTAATTTCCAGGGATGGACGAGAGCGAAGTTTTGTAAGACAAGCCAATATAAAACCTTATTTAAAATATACTATTGTATAACTTACGATTGAAATCGACAGCCAGTTTAATTGACCAATCATGGCGTTTAATTATCTGCTTTTTCCTTTCTCTTATCTATAGCCTTCACCTTCTATCAATCATCATAAGGACAATGTGTACCATTAAGCAACTATCACTAGATACAATATTGTTGTTGTTAAATGAAGTTGCCCGATCTAGCTAATTATTAGTCTAAATACCTTGGCAAACCAACTAATATCATTTGTTATTTTAAAATTACAGGTAGACCCATGAAGTTGTCGGTGGTTGAACCCCCCAAATCTGATGTGCTGTCCCGATTGGCGGCTCCTAAGAGGCCATTGTAAGTTGTCCTTGCTATGATTATTGCGTTGTTCTCTTTCGAGTTTTTTTTATATGGTCTTATGCATATACCTGTATGCATGCATTATCTTTAGTTAAATATTAGTAAATTGCTGCGTCATTTTACTTTACCTTTCGGATTCACACTAATATTTCAAATACATATTTAATATCTGTTTTATTGTGCCATAATATTGCCCCACAAAAAAGTCAACTAAAATTGCATTGGTTTCTTACCAATTATGAATAAAATATAATTAAATAAGTATCTAACATATAGCAATCCTATTTTGCTACAGGAAAACACAATTGCCTCTCCAAGGAAACAAGAAACCCCTCAGGGGAATCATGAAAGGGCGTAGTGGAAGGGTGGCCAAGTATGTTGTATATATATATATATATATCTTGTATTGACATTTGTATTTCCTCGCATAAGCTCATGCATTTTTATGCGTATGTCCATGTCTTTTTGTTACTTATATATAATATATATGCCCAGACAACAACTCCTGTACTGTACCACACTGATAACGAGGTGTAGCTCTAGGCCAATCACATACTAAATCATCATGGATATTACTAATGATAGTGACAGTCTTGTTAGATAATTTGTTTAGTTTGCGTATTGCTTTCATATTTTTATTAGGGGTTTCAAGAGAACACAAAACGGATACAATGGCGTATTGACATAGAACGATATAAATAAGGGCTCGCCCTATAAATAAATGCATTACATACGTTTATGCTATTACTCCCACTCATTATTTCTTTTACAGAGGCCCCAAGGTCCGCCGAGTTCAGAAGACTGAAGCTGATCTCAACAATGAACTTATGACTTACCAGCAAGTATGTATGGCTGCCTACATATCTAAATACATATATATGCGTTGTTCTTTCGCCTGCCTTATATAAGCTTGTTGGATTCCATTATTTTCTTTCATCTTCATTGCTTATATATCTTATGTATCTTTATATATATCTTTTACGCAAGTGCATTTTCAAGATCGAAGTCTTTTAATTTTTAGTTTAGATATAAACTATACTTTCTTGTTTGCCTTTTATCTTTCAAGAATGTGACCTACTATACCACTTCTTAACAACACCCCCCTCTTCCACAGAATTAAACTAGGGGTGAATCCAGTATATACCTGTCTGCCAGTCGTTCGCCAATCTTGCCAACTTTCTGCGTAACTTTTTGACATGGATCTTAAGCATAGATATATAATATAATTACACCCATATAATATAATATAACGGGTACTGACATAATGAACTAACTCACCTATTACCTCGAGCCTAGCTAGTCAGGCTATGTTAATAAATATCAGATGATAAAACATAATAAGCATTAAATCTCATTCAATGTAAACCTTTTCTATATCTTATTATACTATACACCCACTTTCTTTTGGAGCCTTGTCTATATAATATAGTAAAGAGGTAATGCAAAGCTGCCTTTCTCGTGGAAAAGGCTAATTATATTAAAACAAAATTTAAATAAACATCAAATTGAAGTTTACCAAGTGTACAAATTAAAAGACACTGTTAAATTATATCTTTACTACATCATTTCTCATTCGTTTTTGAAGTTAGCAGGTACCCCAATCAGAGTTACTATTTGTTGTTTATAAAATAATACCCTAATTTGGCTTCACAGACTCTATAAACATTCTATTTTACTGCATGTAAGCAAAACAGCACAGAGCTAGAAATTACGGAAGCATGTATTGGCCAAGTTATATTACTATTAATGTAGACTAAAATTGTTTAAGTAATAAATAATAATGATTTATTATCCATATTTTATGTTATATAGGCGATCGCATTGGGGCGGGAAAGAGAGCTCCAATCAATTCGCCTTAAGAGTTCACGAATAAATAAAATTAGCTCGAAAAAATCCAAACGCCGTTTAGTATATCAATACTAAATGCCCAAAACTACCATATGTAGCTTATGCAATTATTTCTCTGGTAAAGTAATACAATGTAGTTTATTTCTATTTTTGTTTCTTTTCTTTTTTTCCTTTACTTTTTTATTAGGTTTAGTAACGCAACACTATAAAAGATACTTTCCTTTAGGCCAACTAAAATATGATATCCAAGGCGCGCATTAAATTCACATCTTTGTTGTTATTGGTCACTAAATCTTATGACCACAGTCTAATTTTATATTTGTCTTGTTCCACTGGCATAAACAAATAACAATATACACCAATCAATTAATATATATAAAAATATATATTTACTCATTTTAAAAAATATCATATTGCAAAGCATCACTTATTGCTACATTTATCTTAACTAAGACATTAAATAAAACATTACAATTAAATTATCCAAAAATCAATTTTATATATATATATATATATATTTATTATTTACATAATATTATAGACAATCTAAAATATGTCTTTACGCTTAACTAACTGAAGCATAAAAATAACAATTTAAGTAATATTTGTATTGGCTATTTGAATATAATATCACAGAAGCATCTATTTCTACCGATTTGTTCGGACCTAAATTACTCCCACCTCGAAGGGGTCTCACCTTATCATCTCGTCCCTCCTTTTTTTCTGCTTACCTTTTATTTTACACCTTGTACCTTGTATCATATTACTGCAACTATGTCGATGTACATGGACACCTCTCTTGATGAGATAGTAAAGGCCACCCGGCCTCTCCGTCGTGCCCGTAGCACTGCTTCTACTACAAAGCCTGTCGCCGCCGCTGGTGGAGCTGTGAGAAACGGAAGGAGAGGGGCACCAAGGGCTGCTGCCAAGCCATATTCTACCAAGGTTAGAGGGGGAAACCATATTAATGTATAACAGTACCATCTACTGTTATATTATCTATGTGTATGCTAGGATAATATTATATTATATTAGATGTTGCCGGACATATAGATATATATGTTCCTTTAGAGGTGGTAATCAAATACCCCTTTCTCTTTGCAATATTCACTGCGTTTTTCATGTTCAGACCTTGTCAGACAGTGATCCTTTCCCCCGTTTTACTATTTTCTAGCCTCATTTGGAAATAGAAGTGACAAGCCTGATCTCTCCACCTTTAGTTACCGTGTGCCAGAGAGGGCTCACAGTTTATCCTTTCCACCCCTAGTCCCAGGCCACACAACATGGTTCTCTTTTTACTCTCTACACTGTTATCTCATTAACCAAGCCAGCCTATCTTCCTGCCCATCAATCATCTCAAAGCTTTCTCAATAGCAGTTTTCAAGCAGATGGCACTTGCACTGTAACACTTTCAGGATTTCTATACAGGATAGACATATTTTATTTCCATATATTGACTGTATACTTTACAACACATCTTATAAAAGACAAACCCATACGTTACTAAGCAGAGCATGTATCTGTTTTGTTAATATATATTACTACCAAGGTTAGCAATAAAGGGAAGTATTGGTTAGTCAGGAAACAGGAAACTGAGCACTGGGATACACCTTTACGTCCCTACCATCTCATCATTACCAATCATTTTACCAGACAGTCTCTTAGTGGGGATCCTTGTAACCAATTATTCGATTTATATACTACAGGCTGTGTAGGGAAAGGAAGTGACTGGCTACGTATCACACGCCTCATATTACTGTAAGACTTTTATATAGAGTGTACGACTATATAATATGGTACACTATAGTGTTATATAATACTATATCATACCATATAACGTACATACAGGCCTGTGCACTACCATAGATATGTACAGTACATTATCCTACCCTCTTATATACCTCTTATATTTCCATTTTTTCCCCTAGCCCGTTGTCAAGGTACCGCCCCCTGTAAAGTCGACTGCCACTAAGATCCTCCTAGAGAACCTCCACCCTAGGGTCAATGATGCTGATATTAAGGTAGAGTATATGTTATGGCGTGGTAGGGTAGGGTAGGATATAGTATAGTATCATATTATATTACATTACACTACACTACCTTACTGTATCTCCCACCCTACCCTGTACCCTCTCCTATTCTATCCTCACTCTATACCTATACCTATACCTATATATATATGATAGTATGTATAATAGTTTGCATAGTAATAGGGATAATAGTATATATGATAGTATACATAATATATTATACACTACAGGAGCTCTTTGGCAACATAGGCCCAGTCAAGAAGGCTATGGTGCACTACAACGCACAGGGAAAATCAGTAGGGACCGCAGAGATAGAATATACCCGACCAGAGCATGTTACGAGAGCCATTAAAGAGTATTCTAATATTTCATTGGATGGTAGGTTTTTTAATATTGTACCTATCTGTTACATGGTTGAAGGACGTGGTTGTGCTTTTTTCATTGTAAATTTTGATGATGATTGGGTTATTTCAATGTGCTCTATTGTGGTTTATGTTCTAAAGAGGGGTTTAAGAGTTACTATACTTACTATGTATAATACTTAGTAATACATTTATACAATAGTATAATGGGACAATATATATATACATATATAGTGTACTATTATAGAATACCAATGTCTCACACATATACATCTACCACTTAGCACATCATATATATATACTATACCGACCTATACCTATACCTTTGTAGAGTCTATAATCTATATATAACACATGCCACCCTAATATCTCACCCTGGGAAATCATTGGCTCAATCATGATATGACGGTATGCCACCTTATTAAAACCTAGTCATATTATATATCACCTGCCTAATTTGGCAGGAATAATTCCCATATCCGTCAATGCGACTGAGACTAGAACTTTCATTGAGTACTCCATTTTCGGTTATTACCATCCAATAATAAATAATAAATTAAAGTTGAAAGCAGAATGCAATTACCTAACTAGTCAATCCTATGTGTTCATTATTACCATAATAGGCAGGCCTATGAAGCTGTCACTGGTTGAGCCCCCTAAGTCTGACGTACTTTCTCGTCTAACCAACCAGAAGCCTAGGTAGGTTATTTCTATTATTTTAAATCTCTTAAATAACCATTTTAAATTAATTATTAATTGTATGCATGCCCACTGATTGGCCTATACACAATCAGATTATACCCCAAACCGATCAAATGAAAGCAATTAACTAGTGAAATAATGACATGTGTATTAATTACATTATCATTTCGGACTCGCTTAGTAAATAATCGAACCAATCAAAAAGACCTTGTCAGAAATGAGTAGTCATTCCCATATGATTGGATGCATGTAAATTCTGGTCAAAATCTCAACCAATGAGAATACATACATGCAGATAAATTAATGAATAACGCGATTTTAATTGGTAGTTGAGTGATAGAGTAGATCACTATTGATATGCCAAAGTTAGCGTGGTTCGTATTTGGCTAAAAAAATATAGCTTTATTAAAATTTAACTATGCTATTCCACCAATCACAGACCGGCACAGTCACAGCCTAGGGCAAACAATAACCGACCTACCAGGGGAGGGCGCGGTGGATTAAGAGGGGGTAGAGTGCCAAGGTATATGCTATATGTTATATTATATCTTAAAGGACACACATATGATAGGCTGGCTGTGTCGTTCAAAATTTAATGTTTTTTTATTATTATTAGTTAGCCCCCTTTAGATATCAAAGAGTCTGCATGGCGGTTTTGTAGGATAATGCTATATTATGTATTATACAGTGCAGTATACGGAGGCTAATAGATGAATAACTAGATAGATAGATAGATATATCTGATATATTATAGAGGTATTTTATAATCCTTATGCTGTGTTATGATATGTTGTAAGGGTTACTACACATTGGTATTACTTAGTTTTAATATCATACCTTCTACCAAATGCCATTATATCCCACCAGGGCTATATGCTATATACAAAGTACGGTGTTAAGTCAACCTACCTACTTTGTATAAGATGCTAGTCTATGTTCTTATACATAACATACAACGTACTCTATCCTAATATTTATAGAAGATAATAAAATAAGAGTGTAAGATATTAGTGCTAAAACCCTATATATAGACATGTTTGATACATAGTACTTATTCTTTTTTTCTTTCCTTCTCTGTTAGAGCCTCCAGGGTGCCTAGGACTGAGGCCGATCTTGATAATGAGCTGACTACCTACCAGGAGGTATTATGTTATGTTGTAGGAAATTGTATAGTATAGTATAGTATATACTAATTTATTTTGTTATATTGTTATGTTATATTATGTTATACGATATTATATTATAGTGGATTACGCCATGTTGTATTATATGGCAGTATACTATTACTATTACTATGACCATTACTATTACTATGACTATTATTATTACCATTATGGCAGTTCGAAGGAATACAGTTAATAGCATATTCCCCAAACCCTCGGGGAGTAGTATAGTTCTAACCCTATCTATTTATCTATTATATCATTGCAATTATTATACTTTCTCTTTATTATATTCTAATCGCTATCTTCCATTGGTCCCTCCCACAGAATTAAAAAATATGCAAATGCGGACGATCTAGTATAATATATGCAGATATGTTGACCAATGGGGTGACCACCATATATCTATATATGGGCATGTACACATAAACACACTATATAATATATCCTTCGTTTAATGATAATGACCCAATCAGCCAACAACACTATAATATAAAAAGCATATTGATTATGATGAGTCGCCCTCTTTCTTTCCCGTTGAAGCAAAAAATGTTGAAGGTACATTATAATTTAGATAATAGATATGATTGGATGCTAGCCTTAAAGTCACATAACTAGACTCTTTTTTTATAGTTGACGTATTTTTTTCCCACTTTTGATATTATATACCTTGGTGTATTTAATATAATGCGTAGGGATAATATAAGGTATGGTATTATTGTATGATCTTGTGAAATAATGTACTATAATGTATTACCTTTATATATGTATATTACTGTACCATATTTTGATAGTCTTAAATGGCTGTATACTATAATGTAGTACATTGAAAGCAGTAAGATAGTAACTATAACATAGTAAGATAATAATTACAACACATTAAGATAATAACTACATAAGCTGAAAATGACCGGATTAAGAGAAGCGTATCTATGTACCAATTATGATAAGCCATATAATATATTTAACCAATAGTAATTGTAACCATTATACAGTCTATTTCTTAATATATTTTAATAACTAGATTTAAATCACAATCACGCTATAGTTATTGGTGCCTTGCAGTCTAACAGATATAATAACGTTCCTGATTAGTTAATGAGTTAATGTATAAAGTGACTTTATCCAATCATTCCACTTCTAATATAGCCGATTCAATCGTTAATATTCATCGGACGTTCACTAGTTCAATTTAATAGTAATTTTTTTATTTATGATAAATAAACTGTGACGATGATAGTATCATAATACCATAATATAATGTGCTGTATATTTTTACTTATGACACTAAATTTTAATTAAATAACGTTAATGATAGCATTGGATGTTATTAAACAACATAAGTAATTTGCCTCCCTTTCCCCCCTGGAAGATTATTTACCCAGCGCCCTGCCTTTTGGGGCTATACTCGCATTTTCCTATTCGATTGGTATTCGCCTAAACCATAGTACTTCTTGCAATTAATCAATGATCAATCAGTGCTAATCTATGCGATCTGTGATTCATCTACACTTACTGCCATAATAATCAAGAATAATTGGTCAAAAGTCAAAAGTAGCATTCCAAAATGCTTAGCACAAAGCGTTCTAACCCTAGGTATAAACACATGATTTGGGCTTTCACTCATACATTAATCTGTGAAGTAACTCTAAAATACATTTAATGTGTAATTGGACTTCATTCCATGACTGGGAATGGAACGAAGTAAATTTAGAATACATTAACATGGCAATTTTTTTTCGTTTAATATTTTACCAAGTTATATATATATGCATACATAAGTATTCGAACGATTAGGGTGATGTCAATCTATTAAAACCGCGAGAGAAATTGAATGTGTCGTTATCTATCCCTCTCTATTCCCACTTTATCTTTCTCCAATCTTTCAATGTCTTTTACTCCTGGTTGCACGTCTGATATAAGTGAAATATCTATCAGACTAAGTGGAGTCAACTTTAATCTCAGACTATTTTGATGATCAATGACAATCGATAACTATGCCCTGCCTGTACTGGTGAAACTGGATGTTGAAATAAAATGTGCGCTGTACTTGCGTAGATTCCATAAGATATTTTCTAGTTGTTTGCTAGAGGAATCGCAAGACATAGTTTATCGTGCACTTTTTTATTTATTAAATAGAGACTAATGATATTGGTCGCTATATATAAGTCGTATATCGTGACTTGGCCCGAGTCGAATACTAGCACAGCTAGTGTTCTTTTGTACTTAAGGGCTTTCACTAGCTGAGAGTTTATTCAAAGACATTCTATGTATTACTGATCTGAACTCGTTCATGATGGGTTCAGAATCTCTTTCATAAAACTACGCTATGTTTTCTACATTTTTAACTATGTACCTAATATAGTTATTAAGATAATGTCCCTGTTTGGCTAGTTTATTGAATGTAGAAAATTGTATACAATGATAATATATATATATGTTTGTGTGATATAGTGTATGCGTTGTTTGGATACCGGACATGTAATTATTTCAGTTGTTCTTGGCGCTTTAGAATTGTAGGAACATTGAGAAGTATTCGATCAGATTGTTTAATTAGAAATTCTTGATTGCAATTTCTTATCAGAAACTCTGGTCGTTACATAATCGCATTCGCCATTGGTTAAAAGATACAAGTGCATGATATTAGCTCAATCGGAATCATCTTAGAAAATGTTAATGAAATTAAAATTTAATGATGCTTTACAGTAACCAACCACTACATAATATTAAGCCTATTATATTACGCCCCAAATGGGCTCTTCTTATTAAACAGTGCTGGCTTCGGAGTGTTGTATAGTGTGGTGTACATGTACATATATGTATATACACACCTACTGTTTTACTGTTTTACTATCCTACGCTATATGTTAAATTGTATTGTATTATACTATACCATACTATATGAGGTTATAGCAGATGCAGAAGTAGATATAGAAGGAAACTCAGTTTGAGAGGTACTTGAGTTCTATCACATGTGTGGATAATTACTGTAATATACTTGCATTGTAGATTGCCTTGTGCATTTTCCACGTTATTTCCTCAATTATATAGATAAACATGATACTATATACATTTAGAAAGAGTCTAAAGCATAGATTAATGGCAATGTTGATTTAACTGCACAAACATCTACACGCATATACATACCTAAAACGTTTTGGGTAGAACCACAAGCACCTCTTCAAATGTTGTATTGGGTACCTCCAACCATAGCCAATAGAATGACACCCTTAAAAAGTCGTTTAATAAAAGCTCTTTATTAAAAATGTATTCATTACACCTTTCCTAATTAGGGTACATAGTCACTCACGTCAATGAGTTAAAAATCATAATTTACCCTACCCCGACCAATATAACTTATCATTTGGTACCTGTCCAATTATCTTTGCAAATTAAAACTAAAACCACTCATAGGCCAATTAGGCCTTAGTAATGGAACCAACGATAAAAAACAATTAAATGTTAAAATAAACTCCAATCAATCATTGTACATATTTAATACGGCTCTGGGCACACAGATAGAACTCATCTCCCTTGGTAGTGTCGTGCCATCCTAATGGTCCAATCTCACAATCGGCACATACAAGATACTTGACAGTAGACCCGTCAACAGGATGTGAAAATCCAATGTTTTCAAAGTGATACATATCCTTAACCAACCAGAAGGTGGTATGGGTCTCTACTTCCTGAGCTGTGCCATCGGCCTTGAGACTCATGTGTGGTAGGGTGTACTGCAAGGAGGTATAGGGTGAGCATGGGTAGAGGTATGACCTGAGAGGATGACCCCATAGTAGGTGGCTTTTAAGGGGAGGGGTTGTCTCGTGTGGGTATAGTGTTAGATAAGGAAGTATATTATATTATATTGTATTATATTACAATATATAATAATCCATATATATACATACACACTATACCTACTATATATCATATCATACCCTAGATGCTAGTGTTATTATAAACAACTTCTCCTACTATACCTTAGTTTTTAAGACAGTATATTATTGGTGGAATCCACTAATCAATATAATATAATATAATGCCATATATAACACTTCCCCCTATATACACTAAGCAGTGGATCACGGCTACTGAATTGTTGGTGCTCAATGTATATATAGCTGGTAGCCTTCACACAATAATAGTGTAGGTATGAGTGGAAAATAAAATCGTCAGGAAGCCAGTTACAAATTAATCATTAAAAGTACTTATGAATAAATAATATAAAATGTAAACCAGTCATAACATCTTCCTCACCTCCTTTTCTACCAGAGATGCAGCATTGGTAGTCAACACCTTGCAACCACAGCGCTCACACAGTACACACTGTGCATTGGTCTCACCAGGAACAATGTCGGTTATAGCACCAGTAGTAGCCATCCTGTGCTCGAGCTAATATATAGTATATAATATAGTATATAATATAGTATATAATATAATAAATACTTGGTGCTGTTGCAATAAAACAGCGTGTTTTTATGTTTCGCTGTTGTTCTCATGCAAAAATAAAATATTTGATTTTAGATATGACACCCAATACAATTACTGAATTAATTCATCTTTACCAATTAAAATCAGTGTACACGTAATTGATAATTAACCTAAGACAAGATCCTATGAGTCACGCTGATTATATCTAAATATTTGTTCAATAGCTAACTATTGGCTCCAAATCATAATCACTAGTAATTAAAAATTAATTAATAGCTAATTATTGATTAATTATGGATTAATTACCAAGAACAACGATTTCTCCAATAGCAAGATAATAAATGTATGTGATAAAAATTAACTTGCAATTTAAGTATTGTATCCAATTAGTTAGTAGTTATAAGAATGATTTTAGTTTATATTATAATTTTCTACTATGTAGGTTACTATTTTTAATCTAATGATATTAGATTATCTCAAATACCTCTACCTGGGAATCATATATTTTTCTATTCTTGCAAATAAATAATATGCGTATGTATTCTTTATAACTACTTCAAGCATGTTAGCATTGCATATTATATTGAGCAAAATAATCGACTATTCTTATGAAATATAAAATACATAGTAACATAAAGTCAACAAAAATTTCAAGCTATAGGGCTTATAAAAAATTCATTTAAATAGCCTGTATTTTTATGATTTTTAAATACATGTGATTGTGATTATTGTGAAATAGAGTCAACTTTCATCGGTTGATCTTCCGATGGAGAGTTCATAGCATTTTAACTGCTCGTTGATCCTGAATTTTCAATTCTAAGTCGTTTTCCATTGTGGTTTAGGTGAGTTTCATTATTAGTAATCACGGATTTCTTGACAATTTCTTCTCAAATGTTGTAATCAATACAGTGGTAAGAATAATGTTTACAATCTTCGATTAGGTTTCTGCTTAGATGTTAATTTACATTTGCAAGTTTAATCTTTAATTGCATAAATATACTTATGGTTTGTAAAACTAGTCTATTTTTGTATTGTGGAAAGACTTCTTTAATATTCAGGATTATCCATAAAAAAACTTTCTCTTGGTAATTATATATATATCATATCGATATTAAAAATGTAATTAAAGACATCTTGTTTTAAGTGTTCATGGCATCAATGCCAAGAAAGGTAATATAAGGGTGTGTATGGTTGGTTAGACTTCTTTGAACGCATGTTGTTAAACCTGTTGTATGGCTTTATTAAGCTATGGCCCTATATCTACCAATAAGTGTACATGTACAAATAGTTAAAGAGTTAAGAATAAATATTTTAAGAAATATTTTTAAGAAATACATCAAAAGGTCAATAATAAACTACTTGAAATGGTCCTTGTGTTATAATGGCAATTACGTTATACAAGGGGCCAATCGTACCTGTCTATCCTGATGCAAAATAAGTCCACGGACTTTATATACACCATTTGGTTAAGGTTTGCTGCTGTGGGGTAACATAATGATTTTTTTTTTTTGTTGCATTTGCTGTGATAGAAGGCTTCTTCTTTAGGAAGTATAGTATTGATGGTAACATGGCTCAAATGCGTAAGATGTTTTCTAGTTGTTTGTCAAACCAAATTAATTAGCATTGAGTCCAAATTAAGGCAGCTCATGCTCATTTAGATCCATATTTAATTATGGATCCAATCAAAAGATTGCCAAACCAAAATAATTAGTATTTAGTCCTAAATAAGGCAGTTCATATTCATTTAGATCTATATCTAAATTATGGGCCCAGTCAAAAGATCTATTTAGCAAATATGAGTAGAGGATGGTTTATTACTATGTTAATTGAATGCACACTGGCATGTGGTTCAAAGTATAAAATAAAAAAGACGACACAAGTTATGGCGTTTGGAGAAGGGCTTGTTCAAGACGTTCTCACCACTAAATCTTTGGATAAGGTTTCTTATGAGTTGTTTTCTCATGCACGCTTTCTACTGGGCGACATCAAGGGATGTCTCGGAACATTAGAGGGCATAGAAAGGACATAGAAATTTTGCCCCCGTACACCTCATCGGAAGAAGACGACTCCCCACATGCTTTGGCACTCCCTTCAGCTGAATGAAAACATCGAGTGCGGGAGCACATCAAAGCATCTGAATATCGAAAACGATTAGCTATATTGAAAGCCAGAGACTACTTGGCTCCTGTACCAATCTGAGACACCAGCAGGACTGTTGTGCATAGATCGGAGGTAACGACGACACAAGAAGTTGACACCACTATGACTGAGTTAGTGGGCGCCAATTCAACCAACGTTTCTAACATTGTTCACTAGAGGAACTGCAAGACATAGTTTATCGTGACTTGCCCTGTGTCGAATACTAGCACAGCTAGTGTTCTTTTGTACTTAAGGGCTTTCACTAGTTGAGAGTTTAATCAAAGATATTCCATGTATCACTGAACTGAACTTGTTCATGATGGGTTCAGGATCCCTTTCATAGAACTACACTATGTTTTCTACATTTTTAACTATGTGCCTAATACAGTTATTAAAATAATGTCCCCATTTTGTTAGCCTATTGAATGTAGAAAATTGTATACAATGATAATATATATGTTTGTGTGATATAGTGTATGCATTGTCTAGGTACTGGATATGTAATTATTTCAGTCGCTCTTGGTGCTCTAGAATTGTAGGAACATTGAGAAGTATTTGATCAGATTGTTTAATTAGAAATCCTTCATTACAATTTCCAATCAGAAATTCTGTCCATAACCCAATCACATTCGTTACTGGTTAAAAGATACGGGTGTATGATATTCGCTCAATCAGAATCATCTTAGAAATGTTAATCAAATTAAAATTTTGATGGTACTTTTCAGTAACCAACCACTATACAACATTAAAACTATTATATTACGCCCCAAATGGGCTCTTCTTATTAAACTTAAACATTACTGGCTTGGGAGGGGTGTATGGTGTGGTGTCGGACAAGTGTGTGGTCAAGGTCCTAAGGTGGTCCATCTTGTGAATAGACTGGGCCAGGTGACCTAAAGTGTTGAACAGGGCCACCACCTAGCAGGGAGAGGGAGGGGAGGGAGAGGAAGAGGGAGAAGGAAAAATATAAAAAGACAGAAGACAGTGTTAATTTTCAAAACAGTAGCCAAGTGTTAGCATAATGTATCACAGTATATTGCATATTGTATGGTATAGGAAAAAAAGATAAAATAATAACTTTTTATGGAACTAGGACGTCAAAAATAGGTATTTATAACGTCGTAGGTCATATGACATCATTTTATATGACTAACCAGCCTGTATATAAATAAATATATATTGCAACAAGAATTAAGTAACCATATATGGCTTTATCTAATAATATATAATCAATAGACCCACTCACCTCATTTCGTCTCAACTTAATAGGACCCAGTTCACGGGTAACACCTGTGAATTGGATGATTTAAAATATTAGCAGAACAATAGAATAATAGATTAATATATTACCTAGGCACATGTCATTCCCTAACACCTACATATACTTTCTCGTTAAATTAATCCATAAGTTGCACCAGTAAATCGGGTTAAAGTGGTAATTAGTATTATTTGCTATCTGCAAACACTATCTGGTGTGCTGTTTCATAACCCTAAAATGAGTGGAAGTGGTACTAAAACACCAATCGGAAAGGGTCAAGCTCTGAATTAATAAAGGAATATATATTATATTATCTGATATTATATTAAAAAACACAAAAGACATCAAGTGTTATGAGAATTAAATAGTATTGACATTGATTTTTTTTTATAAAAAATAAAAAACATTAAAACATTAAAACACGCACCAGTTTCCTCAGCATAGCACACATCGCCCTCACAAGCAGGGGGCGTATTAGTAAACAAGATCTTAATGGCTGTCCCTAAACCTTGGATTTGTAGCTGCATTTGGGTTGACCAGGTTAGTATGTATATAGTGGTATATGTAGTACTATTATACTGCTGTGCTGTACTATCCTACATACTTAGATACATACATGGTAACTACCATTTATGCTATGTTATGCTATATTACATTGTATTGTACTATACTATACCATACTATGAGGTTATAGCAGATGCAGAAATAGATATAGAAGGAAACTCAGTTCGAGAGGTACTTGAGTTCTATCACATGTGTGGATAATTACTGTAATATACTTGCATTGTAGATTGTCTTGTGCATTCTCCACGTTATTTCTTCAATTATATAGATAAACATGATACTATATACATTTAGAAAGTGTCTAAAGCATAGATTAATAGCAATGTGGATTTAAGTGCACTAACATATACACACATATACATACCTTTCCCCACAGCCTACACTTGGTGCACCCCACACAGTCCATTACCCTAGTAATATTCTGGAACTTGGCTTTAAATTCGTGTTTGAGTTGGCTGGCTGTCATGCTATCACCCTTAAACTGTAGAGAAGGAATAATGAAGAAGAGAGAGAGAGGGGGAAGTATGGTTAGCAGGTATTATCATTAGTAGTAGTATTATTATTATTACTATTATTATTATTATTACTATTATTATTATTATTATTATTATTATTACTATTATTATTA
>NAOQ01000765.1:18794-30132 GCA_002751075.1 Ichthyophonus hoferi
ATTATTAGTAGTAGTATTATTATTACTAATATTATACCTACCAGTTGGGTTTCATCAAATGCATTTTTAACTAGATTCACATTGGTCAATAGTTGATGCACTAGTTTTTTAGCTTCTCCATCCTCGATTGGATCCCCGATATTAAACGGATAGGTTGACCAATAGGGTGCGCTCTATAAATACATAATATATGTGTTAGTATATTTGTAGTTGACAAGTCTATTTATAGATTAAACAATCATACAATATAATATAATATAATATAATATAATATAATACAATACATACAATACAATGTAATACAATATAATACAAAATACAATATAATATAATAAAATACAATACAATACAGTACAACATAAAATAACACATTAAAACCCACCCTACCTTCTCAATAGCTCTTAATACAAACAAGTAAGTAAAGTAGAGGTTTCTAAGCCTCCACGGTCCCTCTCCCTGGGTAAACTCTGGGGCAAATCGCTTGTAAAACATACTCGCATTAGGCCCCCACTTACCCGTGTTACTATCTGTGATTGGTGGTTAAAATATTTAAGAGGTTAATTTGTTGTTTGGTCAATTCATTCGTTAGTAAGTATCCATTCACATTGGTTCGAAGATAGATCAGATGCATAGTGAATGGGTGAGTATTAATGAATCAATTAATTCTCTCGGTAAGTTTCTAATGCCTAAATTAATATAGAGTATAAAATGGCGTATGAATATATATACACTACCTGTAATTAGATGCTTTAAATGGCGAAATAAGTAATTACTGGCGCCGTTCATTAAATAACCAATAAAACAGCTAGAATATAAATCACATGCACAATGATTGGGTAGGCCTTAAAAATTAATTAGTTATTCAACAAACCAGTTGAGTCTGCTTTTAAATATGTAGAAAAGTGATTAAAAGGTTAGCTAGGCATACTGAGTGGATGCAGTAACTAGCCAACTGGTAAATAGCCAATCAATATATTCATGCATAATATAGGGAGCCCTACCAAAAAACTCAGAACACACATGGGTAGTAATAGAGGTATGTAACCCTGATATTATTCGGAAGAAGGCTCGTTTCTCTAATGACATCTTCTCGATGTTCTTTTGGGTAAGAAGTCTGATTGGTGGACAGGACATATTAGCTAATCCGCGTGTGTTCAATTGTAAACAAAAGGGTAGTTTGATTGGATGTATATGTGGTTTAGAGGAAAAGACATGTTGGGATGGGGTTGACCAATAGCTGTGTATAGGCGATGGAGCACTATGATTGGCGGAATGGGGCCAACCAATCCGTGTATAGATGTAGAGACAGATAATATATAGAAACAATAGGAACTATTATATGCAGTGTGTTTTAAGAAAAGAATAAAATAGGATAGGAGTTATGTAAAATAATATGTAGAATAGTATCTAGGTAATCACAACACTTACTCAAAGGGGTTCTTAACGTTTTCTATCTCAGGTAGGAAGCAGTTCTCAGTGTAGATTAACTTCCACACCTTGGCCGCTGAATCCCCAATGTATCTAGTGTAGGGTACATGTATGAGAGGATGTCATAGTGGGTGACGATAGTAGAGATAATAGGATGGTATGTAGGATAGGATAGAGAGATAGATAGAGAGAGGGGGGAGGAAGAGAAATATGAAATATGAGGTCATACCCAGTAAATCGCTCAGGATTAGCACTTAGATTATACCAACTAGGCCAGATAACCATATCGGGTCCCTCTAAGTCATCACCGTCGGACAGATCCCAAAACAATTCCTGATGTATATATGGCTTATATTAGTAAAATAACCAAATTAGGATGGTCTACGTCATTATGACCAATAGTAACATGTTAATTCTTTAATGGGATTTAGGCCTTAAAAGGTCGTTATATATAGCTCATTAGCTATGGAATCATATAACTTTATAATTTAATTCCAGGAGCTACTCTAATATATCGCCAAATTTAGCTTGCTAATTGTGATAGATCATAGTTTTAATGACTCAATGGGCTACTCTCTCTTTGGCTCTGGCCTATATAGTTACTCAGTAATAAACTACCAAGCATAATGATTAATATGCAATTACTTGGTAATTAATTAGAATTTCAGGCATTAATTAGGAAACGCCAAGGTCACGTGTCTACATTATAAGTAGAAAATGAAAACGCATAGTTGAGAAACTAAATTTAACAAACACTTTCTGCTTCAATAAATTGTGGATGGTGCCTGACACTTGTTTTAAAATATGGATGACAGATCACGTCAATTAATTGCCTATTAGATAAAATAAGATTTAATTGGCAGATAGTTTTCATTGTTCACGCCAAAAAAATGTTCACAAAGATGCAATTATAACCTCATATAAAATAAAAGACAACATTAAAACAACCTGTCAATAATAATGCTTATCATGTATTAAGCAATCATATTATATTTTAAAGATATAACCAGTAAATATAACAAAGCAATCCGATTGGACGTACCTTCTCCGCCTTCAGCATGATTCTATTCATTTTCTGGCCAGAGGGTTGACTGTAACCCCCGTGGAAATTACTACCAGACCCCCCCCCCCACTCCAAGGATAGTATAATAATATAACATAGTACATAGCATGGTATAGTGTAAGAATACAAATAATATTTCCTCCTCCACCCTCAAATGTTATAATATTACAATTGGTTTTGACATTCGTATATGTCTTAGCGTATATGCATAAATATATATTACCATACATAGAGATATCATTGTAGGCGGAAATATTATTATAGAAAGATATAATACCATATACACATATATACATATATATATATTACCATAGATATGTAATAAAACAAAGATATACCTAATTGAGTCGACAATTGGGTCATGGAAGGGATCATCACATTCGCTATCTAACTGTTAAAATATAACAATCAATCAGATATATGGAGATTTACAAGACAAAAATGAATACCACATGCAAGCAAGTATATCCAATTAATTCAGTAATTAGTGCAATTAGTATAATTATCATTTCCTAACCCGTTGCTTTTACGCATTGTTTTTAATCATAATGCAAGGCCCTACTAAAGAATAGAGATATATACATAATTAAATTAATTAATAATTAATAAAAAAGAGAAATACTTACAATTTTATTCGGCTGTTGAAGGAAAGGAAGGTCATCCTGTAGTAAAAATATTAGCCAATGAACAGATTATATTAAACAAAGAAAAGGCAAAGAAATAACAGTGTATAGGCCCCTAATTGTTAACTCTAACTCCCTACTAATTATTAATCAAATAATCACTAACAACCAATCATTAATTTATAATTAACACTAGGCATCTACATATGAAATCGTGCTCCCTCATGTGATTAATCTAATCTCTATTTATTAGTTCCTAATCACGCTACATAAAGACCCATTTTGCATTAATTACAGATTAATTAAAATTAATTAATTGCGTACCAGGCCACATTGTAAGCCACAGGGATCTTCATCGGTAATATATAATTAGCAGTAATTACAGATTAATTAGCGTTAATTTATTACATACCGGGCCACACTCCTTCAGTGCACATGATTGCATGCCACATAGACCCTCATCGGTCCAAAAGGGACAGGTCTTATATACGTTAGTCTGTATGATAGTATGTATGTATGGTAAGAGAATGATGGTAAGATAGCATTATGT
Source organism: Ichthyophonus hoferi (assembly GCA_002751075.1). Lineage (NCBI taxonomy): Eukaryota > Ichthyosporea > Ichthyophonida > Ichthyophonidae > Ichthyophonus > Ichthyophonus hoferi. Next base: position 22,459 of record NAOQ01000765.1, read on the forward strand.
GTTAGTCCATCGATTTATAGATGTAGACATATATATAGCTACCAATATAAATGCTGGCGTAGATAATAAGATATCATAGTCAATAGATATAGATACAATAATAACTGTGCACACTTTAATTTTATTTCTCCAATCATCGAGCAGTAATAGATCAAACCACATTCTTCCAAAAATAATAATATTGAGATACTGTACTAAATATAGCGAGTTATAACATGAGATTTATATACAGTATGTCTTCCACCCTTCCAGGTCCTGTGAAAGTACATAAAAATAACTAGCATATTAGAAAATATATAGTGCATAGTGCCTCATATAGATATGCAATATATAATATATAATACAACAAATATATAAATAGAGCACCCTATAACTATAACCCTAACCCACCTTGTAATAGCTAAAAAAAGGTTTCTTTAGCAATTGATCGAGCACTGGTACGATGTAACTATTGGTAGCATTGACTGTATTGAAATCACAGCAGCAGTCATCTACCTGTCCTACCTGATTGGATCATGTTTGCTAGGGTAAATTAAAGAGCTATATCTGTAGGTGTAGATTTTTTTATCTTATCATATTATATTATGTTAGCCAATAATAATACAGAATAAATTCTAACCCATCATATTATGTATCTATGACAGTATGGATCTCACAGTAGAGATTATTTAATAATGATCTGATTGGTCAGATTAGCAATACATAGCTATATATAGCTATATGCATTTTCATCATTGTATACGTTTAGATACATATTTACCTATATTTAGGTATTTACGCAACTATATAAATATGGTCGTATATATGAACTGGGCACTATTAATGTAATACGCCACACCATCACACAACCCATAGCACGTGTATATCTATATGTATATATAGTTCCTATAATATATACTAGCTAATGTAATGACAGATCAATATTATACTTGACATATGTAAGACAAGCAAAACCTCACAGATGCAACAGATAGAATATGTTATCAACTGTATTCCATTATAAATCCCTTTTTGTATTGTATTAGATTATACCGAATTATAATCTAGTATATTGTGTTTTAGCTACATATAAATTCATTCACTTACCAATTGACAAAAACACTCCTCTACACAGACCTCTTTAGCCTGCCCTATTTGCCCGATTAAAAATACAGCCCCTATCAGGGCTAGGATTCTGTGTGTAGCCGCCATACCTATGAAGGTACCTGATAGGACAGAGGGTAATAAGAAAGAGATACTACAGTGTAAATAGGATTCTATAACTTAAAGCCTAAATATAATAGGTATGATAATATGGAGAGCGTATACCGTGTATAGAGTTTAACGATGGCCTCTATAATATATATCGAAACTACATATTTGCTGTTGTAATATCATAACATTCTTATTAACATACTCCTATATTGACACATCACTTTCACATGCATTTGTATGTCTTCAGAAAGAAAATACAATCACGCATAAATAACGATAAAACAAGTATAAAAAGAGAATGAACTGAAACAGTGTGTCTGAACAATATTGTATACAATTATGTATATAGAATGTGGTGTGTGAGTTTATGTGGAATGCATTAAGTATTGTGGAAAGTGCATGTGACACGATTAAATAATGCTTACAGGTATATAGTTCTACGTTGTGGCCTAGATAAGGATATATATATATAAGATAAGGATATATACGTGTCTATATACGTGTCTATATACGTGTCTATATACATATATATATATATTACTAGTAAGTTACTTTTTGTTCTTATATAGAGGGAGATGTCTCCCTAGAATAGAGCTATAGTTGTAGGAATGCCTAAAACTATTAGTTAATGTATTAAAATAATCCATACTCTAAGTATCCTATTAGCTACTCAATAAGATTGGTGTTTTATAATTTAGCCTTCAATTTAGATGGCATGGAAATAAAATACCTAGTACGTATGTTAATTTAATTGGCTAATTCCGTATCAAAGGCAACGTCATAACGAATAGAAACCGTGCTTACCGATGTGAAATTCTCCATCTTAACATTGCGATTCATTCATTCACAGGTAGTTACTTACAATATATATTACTAACCTATTCCTTTTGGATTAATATAAATGGAAATACATACCATCTAGTATATAATATATTCTTACATTAATTTATTTATTTAAAATTTTATAAAATCTTTGAAATACTATGTAACCCCTGATCACACTAATAATTCTATGACTTATTCAACCATATCAATTTAGTTGACTGATATGTGTCAATCCCTAGGCATACCAATTATATGTTAATGCTCGATTTCCAAGAAAAAAAAAAGAAAAAAAAAAACTTTGTTAGAAATAAAAATTTTACCACGTTTAGATAGATTATTTTTTTCTACTGTTATTACTCTTTTTTTTTTTTTTGGTTATATATAAGTTTTCTATTAAGATTAATAGAAAGTTGTTTTCTAAGCCATCAATATATACAGCAAACCAATCAAAACGTTACACATACACGCGTCTCATCTTCAATAATCACAGCCTGTTTAGATCAGTTACTACTCATTTATTGAAAATATTCAGGGACAGAATCTTGTGACTGTTATCCAATAATAATTGTATAAATACTGAATTTCGGGGTGTTTCAGACATGTGGCTCTCATAGATTCTTTTGGGAAGCTCGCATTCATAATTTTAATAGCACAGGTAAATAAAAAAAAATGTTAAACTACATACCTACCGCTTTAAATACTAGAATTAAACAACTCTAAGTGATGATTGGATTAGCACATTTAACCATCACATACTATGTTTTGACAAATCAATTTACCAGGTTGAGAATGTTATATAATAATCGTTATCTGATTGGTTTAGATCTATATCCGTATAAATCTCTTATATCATGTAATTAAAATATAAATATAAATGTAAACCCTTTCACTCGGTGCCATAAAACTCTTGAATAATGTTCCTTTAGACAATAACATTTGTTGTATCCAATCACATTTACTATATATAGTCCATCTATCTTAACGGGAGTTCAGTCCAATAAATACACAGCATGTAACTTGTTTATTCAATTAATTTATAAATATAGAGATCTCTATATGAATCTTTTGCACAATTAGTGAGTTATCTAATCACCAATCATATGATCTGAAATGGCTTCTTAATACTTGAATATGATAGCAAATTCGGTACAGTTAACTGAGCAATAATGTAATAATATAATACTGTTTTTAAAAACATTAATGTATATAATAGTGTTATTATATTATGTTGTAGTGTATGTTTACCTATGTAAAGTGTACGGAGATCTAGAAATTTTGCCAGGAAGTTGCTTTTAGCTGTATGTTTATTGGTGTATCGCAATGTACAATGGTTTGGTTCAGATCGTATAAATTCTGTAGTAAATTAGATCATACGAGTGTGATTAACGAACCAATAATAACAGTGAACGATCAGCTCAGAAATAAAGGACTAAGCTCGTAGGGTTGATAAGACTAGAAGAGTGCACAACGGGTTGTCGGCGGACGGCCAGGTGACTGTATTGCTGAAGGCATTTAGTTTTCCATCAATACAAATATAGACTGCTATAACTTTTAGCGGTTGCAAGACTGTAGAGTAATTGTTAAAAGCTGCTGGACTGGTCCTATGCAGGATACCTAAGCAATATGAGTTATCTGGACTTGGAACATATAATTTGAAATGGCTTATATATAATTGCGGAACCTCTACCATTGGTAGGTTCAATTTTGATCAATCATCTTGGATTGGTATTTAACAACAACAGATTGCACTAACTATTGTTCGGCCGAAGCTAATAGCAAGTGGATCATGAAATGATTGGTCCAATATTAGTTGATAGAATAATAACGTTCTTAATCGGGTGAATTGATTTGCCAATGAAGATCTTTACGACCGATCTCATTTGCATTAATGGACACAAATACGATTGACACCCGCAATAAATGAAGATCGGAAAAGAATAAAAGGGAACGGAAACAACTAATAAACCCCAGCCACACCCGGGCATACGCGGCAACCCCACATGCCTGTATACAAGTACAATACCGATATGGGCAAATAATACGAATATGCTCGTGACAAGCAAAACTTCATATTCATTTATTATTTGCTAAATAACACATATATTATATCTAGTCCTATTATACAATACCCAATTGGCTACACCGAAGCCTGTGGACAAGTCACTAGAACTACCACAGATGATTCTAAAATATAAAGTATTTCTGAATTCAGTACAATTGCGTGTTCTACAAGCAGAATTCACAATGGCCTTAACTTGTTCTTTATCTATGGACAACTAATTAGAACAACTATAAGAAGATAGGTACACGGTAAGCCAAATATAATTCAGTACATCAGATACTACTTTCATTTCTAATAATCTTTAAGTTACATATTAGCATTTATTTGTCCAATTTGTTTTCGTGAATTATTATATATAACACCAATTCAAAATAATATTTAACTGTATTTTTTGGCAGCCATTTATCAGTTATATTCATTATACCAGGATGGGTTTAGCAGACGGAATATTTATTAAATGCCTTGTTACTCTACTATAGTAAATCTAACGCTTAGTACATAAAATAGAGATTACTAATGTTCTTATTAAGTTTATATTGTTATTTTTACTACTTCATCTGGAACCACCATCTATCATAGATTGTTGCTCATTAATAAGTACACAATCAGCCTAACTTGTTTCTCCAAGCATTATATTTATTTGAGTAGTATTGTAGAAATATTTTAAACATAAAAAATTTACTGTTCAAAAAGATAAATGCGAACTGTGTGTTTAGTTTCAAATTAGAGCTACTTGTACGATATAAACAAAGTAACTATAGTTAGAATTATCTAATTCGTTAGTACTGGGTTCCAAAGTACTTACATATATATATAATGCTAAAATTTAAAAGTATGAAAAAGTTTTATCTAAGACAGATTAGGGACTCTTGATTCTGTACTGATTGATATTAAATAACACCTTAATAGTTTTTACCCTAAACACTCTGCTTGCAATAGTCGGCTGTCACCTTGGACATAGTCTAAATAGTTTTTACTCAGGCTGAAATTGACAAATATAATATAGAGTATTACAACCTCGAAGTTATCAGAGAGCTTGCACCTTCAACTAAAAAATAGTTAATAATTGCTACAATGTAATTCAGTAATTGAATCAATGCAAGGTAATGATAGCTATATTAATCAGTAGCTTGATTTATGCCCTTATAGAGGTTGTCAGTATCACATGTGATGACTGATTCGTTTGGGTTATTGCTCTGCTCGTATTTGTTTTACTCTCAAGTATAAGTCTAATGTACCTATTCTCCTAATAATATTATAATATTTATAAATATACCAATTGCATCCCATAACACTAATAAATCGAGTATTCTATAATTTAACTTTAAACATTTAGGCCTGATCACAATTCTGCAAAAAAGATTAAAATCAAATGTAACCATATTTTACTTATACTCTACCTATAAAATTTGTACTTAAGGAGATTTTTTCTCCATGTTAAAGTGTGTAGGTAGCAAGTGGGGTTTCCTTTACACAATACGACAGCCACCAATTAGTAATTTTTAATTGTGTTGAGTGTAAAACAAATAACCTTATAACAATGTATATTGTGGTAAATAGATGGATAGAGAAATGTCGAGTTGCAACAGAAACTATCTTCAACTGTGCTTACAATAGTATAAGTTTGATTTAAGCTTTTTGGTTCATTTATATGGAATCAAGCAGAAGCATCTTCTACAAGTACAGTTTATATATAATTTCATCATGATCAAACAATACTTAGTGATATATATATTATCAATTATTATTTTGTAAATAGTAACCTAATGAATAACATAAAGTAAAATTATTTATATCTTTATTTAGAAAGCATATGTTACTATTGTTGATTTCACACTTTATAGTAACTATCTTAGTCGTGTTCAGGGTGGTAGCCAACTAATATATGCAAAGAATTTAGCATAAAAACTGGGTTGGAACTAAAGTGTTCACTGCACTTTTACAGTTCATTCTTCTTATTTATTTTTATTATATTTGCATATTATTATAGAGAAAAGATGTTCCTTACTAGTTAAGTTGATTGGAATTTTTATGTAAAAATTTAAATCTTACTGGTTTAGAGTTGATGCTTTAAGGCTTGTGATTCAATCAGCTCGCAGAATAGCTTGCACTAAAGACGTACAACCAACCACATACTATATAGCTATTGATCAATTTGTAGTTAGTCTGTTTAGATTTAATAGAACAAATGGGTTTAGCATTCAAGAGCTAATTAGGTTCTTAAACATAGACTAATTGGTCAGTTCATATTCTTTAGAACGAATTTAATCAAAACTGGTTTTTGAACAAAAACAACTATAAATACAAAGCTTTATACAATAATAAAGACACCGTTCAGTCATAAAAAAAAATTATTATCAATACTAATTATAAAAAAGTTATATTCCAGAATTTCAATTGGTGTTCTTATGTATTTATATTATATCTATAGTTTCTAAAGGAGTTGAAATATATAATCTCAATATTTCACTGAAAGGCCAACTAATTGAATCTAGTGTTTTCTCTTCTAATATTTGGCATGTTGTACTTCTCCACCCTCAGAAAGTACTTGCTAAGCCACAACCACACTTCGGAGCTCAAATAAAGAACAATATATATATATATATATATTAAAACAGTTTATTCTTGAATCTGGCCTTTATATAATCAGTAATATCCTGTGCTCCTAAGTCATGCTGTACCATTTCTTTCATTCACCGGTATATCATGACACGGATCACACACGGGTCGTTGGTTCCAAACTCACCGCTTGACCCGGTTCAAACCAGATCGGCGGTTCTAATCTTATAGATGTACCAACAATTTACAATTTACCAGAATAAGCTATATACTAAAATAATAGTTGAATTCTAACAATATTAACCACTGGAAATAGAACTAGTATCTGTTGTACTGATTTTTATTAGATAATCGTCGTCAGGTAAAGGGCAGGCTAAAGCTTTAGTTAACTGCTCTTGAATATCTCTGTTGATCAATGGATATAAAAGCTTTTAGCTTCTTACTCGGCGATATATTGTGTACGTAATAACTATGATCTAATTGTGACTGCGTGTACATAGTTACGGTAGTATTATTGTTGGGAGAATAAAAATCTGATTCAACTAGTTGGCGTTCTAATATTGTATCCGAATTATCTATTTACTTCAAACTCTCTGACAACTACAGACATAATATAAAGCGCATAAATTAAGCAGTAAATGTTGACGATAATACAATTCATGACAGATCACTGAGTCCAATAGGATTGTCTGATCTTATCTCTACTCTTATCATGTCTTTATTTGGATGGTTCGGTCTCGTATCATAAAGGAATAAGCTGTAGCAAAAAAACATTGAACACCTTGGCTCCAAAATGAACAATATCATTACTATACACCCAGTCACATTTTGATTATATAGATTATAGTTGCTATTTTCCTAATACCTTGCCAGGTAACAAGTTAAAGAGTTTTATAACTTTTGTTACAAGATCGTTAATCGCGATTGTACCTTATCATAAGTACTTAAAATTAAATGGTTTAGGATTGATTAGTTGCATAATATCTTCCAACCTCATAGATGAATATGTTAATGGAACATCTGTAAGTTACGCC
>NAOQ01000767.1:0-14473 GCA_002751075.1 Ichthyophonus hoferi
GTAATAATAATAGAAATAGTAATAATATTCATATATATATTAATAGAAGCAGTGTGTGATTCAAAGAAAGTTGAGAATGTCAATCCACCACATTTTTTAAATTCAACGGAAACTAAATCATTGAAATAATAATATATTTAAATAAGGGACGGACCGACCTATATAAATTAACATTACAATATATATATAAAGATAAAGAGATAAAAATAAATCATAAAAAATTATACAATTAATGGTCTCTCTTAAAAAGGTATGTGCATAGGGATAGATAAAGAGGAGAAAAACAAAATGAATTTTACATTTGCTAGAACATTAACTAAGTTATATGGTTGTTGTAAACTTCAAATTACCATTGGGATAAACGAGGGGAACACACAAGATTTTTTTTTGACAAATTAACCATGTCATATATTGGCCAATTTTTTTAAATCACTCGACCGTACCTCCAAATGGGACTCTAAGGGTATATCGCCATATGTATAGATACGCGAATTAGATGGGTGATAGTGATTGGCGTGGAAGGCTCGTAATCCTGATTAATGATTGAATGATCAGTGTGTTAACTTTACAAGAGAATAAGGTATAGTAATGATATTAGTATTAGTATTAATATTGTATTAATATTGTATTAGTATAAATATGACTACGATTATAGTTATTATTATAGCTATTATTATTATTCCTATAACTATCACAATTACCATTACTATTAAAAATACAAATACTATTACTATTATTATTATTATTATTATTATTATTCCTATTACTATTACTATTACTATGCCTATTACCATTACTACTACTATTACTATTCCTAATACTATTACTATTCCTAATACTAATACTATTACTATTCCTAATACTAATACTATTACTATTCCTAATACTATTACTATTACTATTCCTAATACTATTACTATTACTATTCCTAATACTATTACTATTCCTAATACTATTACTATTACTATCCTAATACTATTACTATTACTATTCCTAATACTATTCCTAATACGATTCCTAATACTAATACTATTACTATTCCTAATACTATTACTATTACTACTCCTAATACTATTACCATTCCCAATACTAATACTATTCCTAATACTATTTCTATTACTATCCTAATACTATTACTATTACTATTCCTAATACTATTACTATTACTATCCTAATACTATTACTATTACTATTCCTAATACTATTCCTATTACTATTGCTTACCCTCAACCGTAAGATTTGATAAGATAGTAGGGGGATCTCCACCACTAACATGCTCATAGGTTGTCCCTGAAAAGGTTTTGATTGGTCAATATTCCATAATAATTAATAGTAATTTACTATCCCAGAGGTTTTTTATACAATAGCTATTGGTTGCTAAGTTACTCTGCAGATATATACCTCAGTATAGATTGTTATATTCCCATTCTTATTTCTTATATATATGTATATTGATAAGCAAATTATACAATATATGTATTATATTATACTATATACTATATACTGTACAACCATCGCCCTACCTGGGTACAAGGCTTGTTGAAACCGAGTACAGTATAATCTATCGACATCAGACTAAACAGAGGAAAAGGGTCAGGGAGAGGGTCAGAAAAGACGGAAAATTAGAACATAAATATAAGACAGCATGTAGGTAGGTAGGTAAGTCGGTACTTCAGTAGAAAGAGATTAATAAGAAAGACAAAGTGGCGCCAATAAAATAAAATTACAATAAAACGACAATATAATAAAAAATAAAACTACAATACAATAAAAAAATGAAACTGTAATACAATTAAAATAAAACTATAGTACAGTTACAAATATAATTGCAATACAATTCAATATAATTGTAATAAACTACCAAGATATTTCAATGGAAAATTTACCAAAGACCCCTTCATTTCATTCCACACTACCCCTTTAAATACTAGGGGGGTTGTTGCATCAGTAGGAATTTCATGCTCCAATCGCCAGCCCTCCTGTAGAAAATCGGTGTCCTAGGAAAATCCAATAGATTAGTAGGAATTTTAGCTATATCAGTACTAATTGAATTAGAAATAACTAATATTAATTATTATAGGCTGCAGATTGTTGTCGCTTAAATGTTGTACGTGGGAATGGTTATGTCATAACTATATTCTAATTATATTGTATACTATGCTGTACAATACAATACTATATTATATCTATGTATGAAAACATACCTTTATATTAGGAAAAAAGACAGCATCGAGATAAACCTTTAGCAGATTGGTGTAGTCAACAGCATTTTGGGTAGAGAAAGGATACATGGTATAATCACTGGCTGAGAGGTAATGAGATAATTACTATAATTAAGATAATAAATATAATTAGTACAATTAATATACTATACTATACTATACTATACTCTATTATATTATATTATATTATATGTAGTTACTATAATTAAGAAATAAATATAATTGGTATAATTAATATACCATGCTATACTATATTATATTACATTATACGTAATTACTATAATTAAGATACTAAATATAATTGGCATAATTAATATACTATACTCTACTATATTATATTGTACGTAATTAATAAAAAATTAAGATAATAAATCCAATTGGTATAATTAATATACTATGCTATACTATATGCGTATTACCCTCTCTCACCTGTCCATGCATTCATATAAGTAGCCAATGACCGATTAGTCATTTTAAAAAAAGGATCTCTAATTGGATAGTTCTTAGATCCACATAATGACACATGTTCTAGCACGTGCGTTACTCCACTGCTATCGGTAGGTGGGGTGCGAAAACCAATACTAGAAAGGGAATAAAAATATATAGCCAATGAGATAACTGGCTGAAGATATATAAAAACTAAAATAAACTTTAATAATTTAATATTTGTTTATGTTTTATATTTCTATATTATAATTACTTTTTACTATAGCTATCTATCTATTCATACATTATTTTTATCCCATGCTTTTAATTTTAATAATTTTAAATTCTGGTTTAAAAACTGTTAAACAATATAATATTAATATCAAAATATATAATAATATATATTATAGGTGGAAGGCAAAACCAATATTAAAAGCAAATAAAATATATGGCGAATGAGATAATTTCTTAAAATTTATAAAAAAATAAAACATAAATTATAGGTGGGGTGGGAAAATAGATAATAAAAAGAGTGTTAATAATTTATATGCAAAGACTTGGATTGGTGGACATAAATAGCAATTATAACAAAACATATAATGTAATGTAATATAACATAATATAATATAATATACTGTCATATCGCATCATGCAAAAATATACACAAAGACCCATAAATACCTATATATAGTAATATCCCTTTACTACATACCTAAACACATTATTGGAATCCGCCCTAGCAACGTGTAGAAATTGAGCTTTGGTAGTGTCGTGTACTAGCTCTACAGCAGTGGCTTGTAGCTCAGGGACAGGGGTTACCTAATTGGAAGGTATATATAGATATGTATGTGTATATATTTATGTATGTATGTGTGTGTGCATGTATGTAACATAAATGCGTGTAAATTAATGTATGAATACATGTACTAAATTCGCATATAGTATAACACAATCCAGTACAATACAACGCAGTACAATACAATGCAGTACAATACCATATAACATAATGCAATGCAATACAATACAATAAAATATCATACAATACAGTGCAATACAAACCAATACATTATAATATAATACAACAAAATACAACAAAATCCAATACAATACAATATAATACAACTAAGAGCAATAATAATTACCTTGGCCACAGTATAGCCAAGTATTTTTTGGCCTTCCTTATAGGCAACTGTAGGAAGAGTCAATGTGAATATATATATAATAGATTACGTGAATCATAATATAGCATAACACAATATACTATGGCATGGTATAATATGAGATAATACAATGTAATACAGTATAATAAAATGTAATATAATATAATATTATAATATAATAAAATGTAATATAATATAATGTAGTATAATGTAATATAATGTAATATAATGTAATATAATGTAATATAATATAATATGAAATTATATGATCTGATATGATATAAAAAAATTTAATAAAACAAAATGAAATGTAATTTAATATATTATAACATAAGATAATGCAATATAATATAACATTATATAATAATATAGTATAGTATAATATAAAGCAATGCAATATGATGAAATGCAAAGTAATATAATAAAATACTCGGCAGTACAATTTATATACATTATTATTTTCATACACAAGTAAATCAATATATACTTGCACATACCATCCTTGTAACTTTTTAGGCGCGTAGTGGCGGCTATAGATGACATTCTTCTACAACCCCGATGGGTAAGTAGGTTAATATATATAGTATAGTCGAGTATAGTAGAGTAGATTATAGCATAGTGTCATATAGTGCAATATGATATAATATAATATAAGAAGTGTATAAATATGCATATAGGTGTACGCATGTGTATGTTTTATAAAATAGATTTTAAATGAAATTAATAATATAAATCGCAATAACTCATCAAACTAAAACATTGCCTGGTATAACATACTATAAGATAATATATATGTAAATGTGTGTATATATAAATATAATGTATGTACTTCTTTGATAAAATATAATTTGATTTATAGTACTATATTGCGTTATAATGTCATAATAAAACATAATTACCAACCAGATGCCAATATATATATATATATATTGTATGTATAACTACATATTCATATCCATGTATAATCAGTTCAATATGAATAAATATATACATACATACATATAAACATATATACATATAGCTTTTCCCTGCTTCAGAGTACACTGAATAAACCAGTCTTACCACAAAACATGTAAATACAAGCATAAGTAATACAACATAATAATAATAATTAAAAAAAAAATTAAAAAAAAAATACAAAATACATTTACACCAACCTTAATGGTGATAGTAAAACTGGGGGACTACGACGTATAATCGAGCCTATGGTATACATTGTTGCATAGTATAGTAAATTATATTATAGTATATGTATGTATGCACGTATACATATATAAATGTAATAATATAAACATAAACATTGTATTCATTGTTTTCATCTTATCCGGGCTGTAAGGTTCATGTAATAAAACCGTTCAAAGAAAACTGGAATTTGCTGGTTTGTGCATGCGATAATAAGCCATATTTGTATAAATATGAAACTGCAAAAATAGTCCAGCCCTAGATCCTACTCCTTCTTTTATAGGCAGTCTTTTTTAATCCATTATTCTATTGGCAGCTTAATTTTATTAGTTCATTTAAGGAATCTTCTAGTATAACAGATATTAATCTATTAGCAATCACTATAATTAGTGGCTAATGTTAATAATTGCAACGATTGGCTTTTTAAAATATTTGTTTTTACAGGAGCGCTGTTGTGCAACCGACAGTAAGACTAGGGAAAGCCGCCATGTTTACAAATATATATATATATATGTCACATATCGATAGTTCTATTATGTAGTAAGATTAATTAAATATTTCACAACTTCTTTGGTGTAATCAATGATCCTTACTTAGCCATTGACAACTCTAATAAAGTATATAAGCTGGGCTCAGACTCTCTTTGGGCACGCGTTTTTGTTCATAAACGTGATGTATGAATTTATCCAAGTAGTTAAGCTGCACATCAGCTCAGTCTAAGTGCGCTAGATTCTGGAGAATATTAAAACAAATAATTACGTAAATTAACGTTCCATATATATGTGTTCATATGTATATTTTTATACATGCATGTCTATATATGTTTATATAAATACTTCTGCACTTTATAAGTAAAAAAATATGAAACTGAAATATTAAACCCAATTTTGTCACTCATGTCATGATATGTAAACCTTAAAATATACTATATATAATTATAAAACAGATGTAATTAATGGGTAATCTTATGAAAGATACAAATAATTGGTTCCTGAAACTCATCCTAAACTAAAACTTATACATTTGATTGAACTGTACATCTATTATTTTCACAAAAATGTGTTTTGCAGACTACGCATTCCGGAATCCAATTTATGTTCTTCATGATTTTTTTATATTATGTCTATAGTTGCTAACGAAAGTAAAATAGATAATTTCAAATACTTTCTTAAAAGACCAAGTAGTTGAGTCTGAAGTTGTCCCCTCCGATAATAGCACTCTAATAGCCATATATACACATATAAAATTAACTTAGATTTACTACGCTTATAACACATTGCCAGATAAGAAGCTAAAGGCTTTTATATTTCTATATTAACAACCTCAGATTGAGAAGCAGCCAGCAAGAGCTCGGTACAGCACAGCAGATATTAGTTCTATTTCTAATATAACTTAAAATGAAAATAAATTAACATTATATTTAATCATAAAAAAATTAAAAACAATCCAATACTATAATTATATTGATCATTTTAATTATGTATGAATAGAGTTTGAAGTGTAAATGGCAAATAATCACCTATGCCCAACTATATTTGTAGGTATGATAACGATCAAATTGGCCAATATTAAATATAGGTTCAATTGGTTCAATTAACCTCAATTATCTACGACAGATCTTCAATTCATAAAAAACATAAAATAGTTTATAATGCGTAATGGTATTGATATTATTTAAGATATAGGAGCTCCAATCCTATGTATGATTTTCATATTCAAGTTTACTTAATTAAATATAAAGTAAATACTATTATATTTACACTGGAACACTAAAACCAATAAAAAGATTACAGCACGTGGTATTCCCGCGTGGTCTATAGCCTTATAATAAAAAATAAAAAATTTATAAATTTATATAACTATGTATAAATAGATCGAATGGCAGGGTGCTTTCTGCTAGGTACAACCGTAGCCAACATAATAGATTAGGTCAAAATTATATATCCTGTTTTAAATAATAAAAAAGAAATATCATAATAAACAAAGCGATAAGGATAAAATAGTAAATTAAAATGGCTATAATTCAATATTTGTATAACAGAAACGTAAAAACAGCCATATTGAGCCATTTATTTGAGGAAAAGAGAGAGAGAAAAAAAAGAGAAGAAAAAAAAAAAGATTGGTATTTTTAACTGGTATAGTGTTGGAATAACTAGTTAAAGAAGAAAAATAATAAGATTTTTCTTCTTCTCAAGCGATTCGTAACCATATGAAACTAAAATTTCATAAGTTCTTATACTTATAGGTAAGTGTACCAAAAGAACTAATACAACACTATAAATTTGATCACAAAATTTTTTTACCGTTGTGGTAACTTAAAATTGATTTAAGTTGGGTTTAATTAAGAAATATTTTAATTAATACTTCTTTGACTTGGTCTTAGACGATAGTAAAAGAATTGCAAACAAAAATCACTTGGTACTGCAGTGAGTTAAGTAGATTAAAACCTGCCTAAGAGTGATTATTAGTTCTCTTAGAGTATTTAGTACGATAGTCCAGAAGCCAATATATATTTAATCAATAAAAATTTATTTTTAGTACAGAGATAGAGAGGGAAAGAAGAACAGACATAGTATAATGTATAATGTGTTGACTATAGTATGCAAGGCCGTTGTTGTGGTCTTGGCATAGGTGTTATAATCGCCATATATGGGTCTATGCATGAGGCGGTGCAAATAGATGCAAAAAATTACGCGTTAATCCCAAGAAAACAATACATTATCCTTATTATATATTTAACTAAGAAAATATGGAATTACGCTAAAAATAATGTTTAGTTGAACGATAACACATCTATTAGTTATTTATTATATCTATAGTGTAGCTATAAGTGTTTCAATAAGAATATATTTAAAATTAACCGTCCAAATTGTAAAGATATAAAACGTAGATGAACTTGTGTCATTGGTGGATTGGCGCTCCGTCAGAACGAGTGGAATTTTAATGTTCACAAGTTTACACAATTAAGGAGTATGATTCTAATTTAATTATTTTCAGACCACAGGTGCCTTGATTTTATTTTGAAATAAAGCCAATAAATATAGCGTATTATGTTTTTGATTTTTTGAAACATGCCTCAAGTATTTTAATAAAAAACTGGGTGCCGATAATTTAAATCAAACAAAATCTACTCTCAGATCATAGGTATAAGCTACGTACAACATGATAAGGACATACACTATATTTATTCCCTCTATATTGTTTCCGTTAGGCATTTTTTTAATATTTTTCATATTATCTTTGGAAGTTCGTAAACTGGTCATTGTGTGGAGAGGATTCAGGAATGCTTAACGCGTCTTAAGCGGTAGCTATAAGTAAGTATTGGTAATAGTAGTATTGTTTACCTTTTTATTGCAAGATTGGTTTCTGTCTTGACACAACCTCCAAGACTATCCATATCTTACTAGGCTTGATTTTCTTTTTGTCTTGCACGATTATAAATAGTGACCGGATTTAACACATGTATTTATATGAATATAAGGCATATAATAGAAAATATATCGGAAAAATACTTAAAGAAAAATGAATTTGCAACCAAAAAACGGAAATTGCTTTTAATGATAAATTAAGTTATATGTTTGCATTCTAGTTTTTGTCTATAACTATCACCTTTCCCCATTATTATTAGAAAGTTTAAAGTGGTAGTCTGCTTTTTATATATTACATTTTACTATGAATTGGGTGCTGTTTTATCTACATAATCTTTGACTTTTCTCGGATTAATATGACTACGATGTTTCGCTTCCAGATCTCAGACATAGTATTACACTCTAGCTCTTAGTATTTTGAAAACTTTGGGGTTACATATATATAAAGAGATAGATCATTTACTACCTATTTCAATTAACAATAAAGGCTTATATGATAAATATCTAAACATTTAATACATATAATAATGTGACGTAGCTAATCACACAAACATTAATGGTCTAGCAAACATTATATACAATTATTAGTACAATAGTTATCTTGGAATCAACTAAGGTACATGGGAATTTTTTTTAAAAAGTAACAAGACTATAATCAAATATGATTTGCAATTTACAATATATTTCCAGTTGGAACTAAAGTGTTCACTGCACTTTTGCAGTTCATTCTTTTATTTTTTGTTATTGTACTAGTTTATTACTCGAAAGTAAAGACGCTCCTTCCTATTCTTTGTCGTGTGTTTTATAAACCTTATTTTTCTTGATCTGCTCTATTTTCCAAATTATTTTCTTTTTGATATTCGTATCTACAATTCTTACTACTATTACCTTTTCCTTTACCTTTACAATTTACATTATTTGTGATAGACAATTTACTTAACAATCTGTTTAAATATGCTTTAGAATCTGTTATACTTAGACGGAATCAATTTACAGTTTAACTACTTTTACAAATTCATATACCATGTTTATGAACAAAAGCACATGCCCAAAACCAGTCTGGACCCAGTTTATACACCTTATTAGAATTAGTATTAGCTAATAGACGTCCAGTAAGGGTAGTTTATTACAGTATAGATGTTGCATAATATTTAACTAATCTCACCATATACTAGAATTATTGATAGATAACAATTTTTATGATACCTCCGTAAGGCAACCTAACATACCATACCTATTTATTATGACCAATCCACTCTCAACATCTCCTACCTACCTATCTGCATTATCTTTGACTTTATTACTTATTTAACACTTTGCCATGGCCATTATATGCTTTTCATACCAGAGACGTTTTATTTTCACATTTAATAACATTATATATATATATATATATATATATATTATAAGAATACAGCAACAATGCTATACATACACTAACTAGTATATGATACAGAGTTAAGTCAAGAAATGGCACGGTCATCGTTGCGATGGGTTACTTTCATTGTAGCCATATATAGTGTTACTGGAAAAAATGAATATATGATTGCTAATTTTGAAGGAGGTGTTTCCGGATTTGTGAAAATCAATGGTGAACAGGTATGTATTAGAGAATGTAAAGATAATTTAGCATAATAGTAGATTATAATGTAATATAATATAATGTTAATATATTAGAATATAATAGAATATAGTGGAATATAATGTAATATAGTATACTATTATACAATATAGCCTAAGATAACATAGTATAATATAATACAGTATAATGCAATGTGATATATTAGAATATAACAGAGTTGTCAGTATTAGTTTGTGTAATAATGTAGTAATTATAATTATCTCTCTCATGTTCAAGGTAGCAATCAACTATTGCAAGCAGAGAAATTAAAATCAAAACTGTATAGTGTTTATTTAATATCATTACAGAATCAAGAGTCCCCAATTTGTCTTAGCCAGAACCTTTTTATATACTTGAAATATCATTTTATATATAGAATGCTTCAGAAATCGACATTAATTAATTGGATTACTATAACTATAGTTATTAAGCCTTGCACATATGTAACTATAGCTATATTTAAAAAGAAATAATGTAATACAATATACTACAATACAATATAATATAATATATTGCATTAAATTATCCTACACTCACTCTAATACCCCCTTATCCTTTAGTTGGACATCCAACTCGATTTCAGTAACATCACCTCGCAGTCGCCCCAAGACCTACAAGGATGTCTATCTAGTAACCCCACTATTTCTATAAATTCCCTATGGAATCCCCCCGACCATACTAGAGCCACTGCGCAGTTTGGCGTTGGAGCCGAACAGTGTGGAGTGGACGTTGTAGGCCACCAATGGGATCCGACCATTGCCTGTTCACCAACCAGTGATAGTCCTTATTGCTTAAAATCAGGCACTGAGAATAACACACATTGTGTAATAGGAAGTAGTGTAAAGGGTAGCTTTAACGGAGTGTACACGTGTACACCAAGCCTATATTTAGATAATCCTTGGCTGTGTGCGGTTGGTGATTTGTCAGGTAAATTTGGTACAATTAAAATCAGCAACCAACGCGATTATGCTGCTATGCATCTAGATAGGTAGGTTGATATGGTATAGTATAGTATAGTATGGTATGATATGATATGTTACGGTATAGTATGTTCTTTGTTATTTGCAATTATTTATAACAGATAGCTACATACATTTATGTGCAGACTAGGAGATATATGCTGAAATATGTGTATACTACCATACATACATACATTAACACTATCATACATGCATACTAACATACCTACATACATTAACACTATCATACATGCATACTAACATATCTACTGTCAGACATACATACTATCATACATACTATCATAAATACCATCAAGTAAGCTCTCATATATACATGCATACATGCATATACTTATTTTTCCATAAAAATGTATGAGGTAGTAATTATTGTTATTATTGGTTTTTTTAAAAAAAACATTTTTCACTATAATCAACACACCAATCAGCCAATTAAAAAAGTATCAGAATCAACCAAACACTAATTTTAAAATAATACCTTAAAAAATAAATATTTAGCCCCTTTAACCTGTTGACTATTTCAAATCAGATATATGCCCCCTATCAACACATTAAAGGGTCTTAGCACTTTAATATCATGTCATAATAAACCTGCTCTTTGTGCTGTGTTTTTCCCTTGGGGCACAACAAAAACACCACCCAAATGGGTGGCCCCAACTGGAATTGACAACCGTTTAGAGGCTATATTTATGGAGAATGTAGAGGGAAACATTACATTTCTTGTTAATTCTACGGTAGGGGTATAAGATTATTGTAATGCTTATATTTGTTTTATTTTTCTTGGCTTTTTTGACTTTGTTTACTCTTTGTATATATAAAGAAATATTACATTTGATATCTATTTATCTATTGATTTATCTATCTATCTGTCTAACTTTGTTAAATTCCATTCTGAAAACCTCTATTATTATTATTAACCAACATAGACAACAACAAAGTGGGATATACATATATTGCTACCTCCTTTGCCATCATAGTTGCCTGCAATGTAAAAAAATATCAAAGGGAAAAGATGAGAAAGAATGAACTATTATGCAATATATTACTGTCTTATTCTTGTACATCCCAATAGTGTTGCTATTAAAATAAGTATTATACGTATAGTAGTGTAATTGAATGGTTCCATATTCTGCTGTGTATAATATTATATACTACCTTATATATGTATTATGTAGTATATTGTATTGTATTTTTATTATAGTATAGTATTATAGTATATTAGATTGTCTTTTATTATAGTATTACATTATATTATTGCATTATATTATAATGTTAATAGAAAGTATATGATAGCTTTTATATAAATGCATATTTATAGATTATATATAATACCTTATTAACAGGGATTATATTATAAATTTGATAGATACAATTGGTATAAAATATTAATAAAGATTGTATTATGCCTTATATGTAAATACATATATTATGTTATATACAGTTCTAATAAGTAATATACTATACTATATATATTATATATTACGCATTATTAACTGAAAATATACTCTACCCTTTATATGTCTGGATTAGACCTATTAGATATGCATTAGCCAAAAGACATTTATACAGCCTGTGCTCAATTTCTGCTATATCAGATCTATATCAATCTAGATTTTTCAAAAATCAACCGTACCCACCTACCTGAAGGAGGGGAAGAGTGCATAAAGAATGGATTCAATTGGTCTCTAAGGGAGACATGGAATTACCATAGCAACCAATCGCTAGGTGATGCGTGTTCAGGGAATATTACTGGAAAGGACTTTGATCCTACTCTAGCCTGTGGCCCTGATAGTGCCAATGCCTTATGTAAGGTTGGCAATACAGGTAGGTATATAGATATATATTATGTCTTTTTTTTTTTTTGTATTGCTTTTATATTTTTAGATTATTTGTATATTAATCTTATATGAATCTTATATAAATCCTATATTGTGTTTATACTGCTGATGCATTGTTTTTTTGTTTTCTTTTTAATTTAATTGGCCTTTATATGGTTTTAAAGCATTTACCCTTATGTTAAACTTAGAAAAGATGTATTGATATGTATTATAAGTATGTTAAATTTTTAAAATTCATCTTTTAGTCTCTTTCTTTGTTGAGAGCAAGGTAGCTTTCAAGATATATAATCATTGCCTACCCCTTATTGCAATACCGTACTGGACCATACTGTTCCATTGATACATATGATACCATTTTTCTCCTTCCTACCCCTTTCCTTCCACTCTATCTTAGGCTGTGTCCTTCCCAGTTCTTCCTCTTCAAATTCCAAAGCCTACATCTGCACCCCAACAGGGTTTTCAGTCAATCCATATTCCTGTGAAGCCGGAGATTTGCGGGGACGCTATGGGCTTTTAGCCATTGACACTAACAGTTGGACTTCCAAACATATAGCCTATGATCGGTTCATTAACCCCATTGAGACCTTAGTAGGCAAGAGTATAGTCCTGTTGTGTGGTAATAAAGATACAGTGGCCTTTGCTTGTGCACCCCTGAAAATGGGTAAGGAACGGCATTATCCCCATGTTTAATTTTTATATTTGGCTTTGGTTTTTAAGTTTTGTTTCTATGGTTAAGTTGAAACGCTGATGTCTCGAATAATAGTAATAAACGTTTTTCATTAGTTATGTGGTGAAGAAGTTCATATTTTTAATAAGCCAATGAACATTAAATTATATTGTTGTTTATGACGGCAATCATAAACCAATCACACGTCGCTTAGATTAATTGCCATAATTATTAACAATTATTAATTAATTGTTATAATTATTACTAACTATTGATTAATTGCTGTAATTATTACTAATTTTTGACTAATTGTTATATTTATCATAACAAAAGCAGAGAGTATAAATTTTATTATCAATATGAGCTAAATATGGAGTTAAGTTACAAATCAAAAATATTATAGCTCTCACTCTGGCCATGTATATACATACCTACTACCCCTTAAGTATAATAATAACTAGCATGTTTTATTAACTAATGTCAGAAAAACATAAACAATAATTCTATTTAAAAGCCCATTAAGGAGATTTACTGGTTTTTTTTTTTTCATAAAAAATCTGTTTCAAAAGGTCACTGTTATTATAACATTGGTGTTTAACTGGATAGGTACTGGCTTAAAATTTTAAAATTTTATTTGATGGTTAGTGATAGTATAATAATTAATGATGAGTAATTATTAGATTGTCTGATTGGAACAAGTCTAGTACATTAGGGCGCTATTTATTGTATTGTGACCCTATACTGGATTGGATTTAACAGGAGTCTATTACCTATCACTACCTCCTTTTAAAAATATAAAAGTGTTTAAGCGATATGTTTAATGAGTGTACTTGGACTATATATAGGTCAATACATGTAATTAGTTGAATATATTTATATATACGTTTTTTCTATATATTTGTAAACATAAAATAATACAGTCAGAAGGCCAAATAGAGCAATTTTTATTAATTGTATTACATGAAATTATATTACATTACATTACACTATCTTATATATCATATTGTACGCG
>NAOQ01000767.1:14498-29898 GCA_002751075.1 Ichthyophonus hoferi
TCCTTTGAACTAGGTTTATAGCCCACCATGATTAACCTGTTATGTTCTAATTTTAAAGTGCGTTTGAATCCCACTGTTGTTAACGTTTGTAGTTTAAATTTTAATTTGTTTTACATTACACTGTATACACTGTGTATACATTTTTTTCATACATAATTTATATACTATGATTAACTTTATTTTAGTTTTAGATGGGATATGTGCCTTACTGCAATTAATTTTGAATCTTATTTCATTGCATCTTATTTTATGATCTTTGATTATAACATTGTATTATATAACAATATATATGACTGTATTATCAGACTATATATTACCGTAGTATTACACTATAAAATAATATTATACTACACTTTGTTGTTACACTATGGACTTCTATATCATATTTTATTATTACACTATGTAATCATACTACATAATACCATAGTATCCCATTATATAATAATACCATATTACACCTTGTTATTACACTACATATTATTATTTTATTACACTATACGTACTATTATATTAATACAGACCCTCACCACCACTCTAAATCAACCATAACCTGTGCAGCTACCACTACCCACAGTACTTCTAGTGTAGATCATACAGAACATAGCCACGTACATGCACCTAAACTCAAGTCACACAAAGAAGAAAAAATGACAATACACTCTACAAGTATGAGCCATAAATCAACGACTGTTATAAAAAGTACTATAAAACATAATACTGCAAAGGATAAAGCAAAAGTCACAGTACATAGCACCGAAGGGAAGAAAGGGAAGACAATAACGACGGCTACATCTACGGTACATATTACCAGTACTACCATTTCAAAAAGTACAGAAACAAACAGATCGAAGCATAAAGCATCGCCGACTACACATACCACACATACTACGCCCCATACTGTGACATCTACTCTATCAGAAGACAAAACAGAGACCACTGAACATAATACAAGTGAGTGTTTATAGATAGTTTGGGAGATGAGGTAGTGGAAGGAGCAAGTAAAAAATAAATGAATTCTATATGTTTGGGACGTATAATATTATCTAGATAGACGTAGAAGTAGAGAGAAATGTAGACACAGAGATAAAGATAAAGATAGAGATAAAGACAGAGATGTATTGTAGATGTATGATATCCATGTATGCATTGCATATATTATATATAATCACACATTCTATATGCATATTATATTATATTCATAATTACACATTCCATATATTTATAATATATATAATCAACTAATCCTCTACCCTGCATATACCTACCTATTCTCTCCTCTCCCTTTACCTCCACTATCACAGCTCATCAAATAAAAACCCCTTCCATTCCTCCCTCACCCAATGATACGGAGCTATATAACACCAGCAATTACTTATTTGTTAATCTTACTGGTTCTGGAACCTTTATAGAAGGCTATATCAGGATAGAAAGGGGAAGGATGACAATTGATCTAGATTTTTCTGACGTAATTACAGCCAATCGTAACTCTCGGGTTAGAATATGTGCATCTGAACCAATAGGATTGTGGTTAGGCACTAACTGGGGGGCCATTGATGATTCGAGTATCTTGGTAGGACAAGAGTAAGTGGTCATGAGTTTTATAATATGATATAGTATTGTATGGTAGAGCATGGTAGAGTATGGTAGGGTATGATAGGCTAGGGTATGGCATAGCATGGTAGGGTATGGTATGATATGGTAGAGTATGATAGAGTATGATAGGTTAGGATATGGTATAGTGTGGTAGGGTTTAATAGGGTATGGTAGGATATGGTAGGTTAGGGTAAGGTATGATAAGGTATTGTAGGGTAATGATAGGA
Source organism: Ichthyophonus hoferi (assembly GCA_002751075.1). Taxonomy (NCBI): domain Eukaryota; class Ichthyosporea; order Ichthyophonida; family Ichthyophonidae; genus Ichthyophonus; species Ichthyophonus hoferi. The sequence goes on from NAOQ01000767.1 coordinate 16,319, forward strand.
TATGGTAGGTTAGGGTATTGTAGGTTAGGGTACGGTATGATAAGGTATTGTAGGGTAATGATAAGATATGGTAGGTTAGGGTATGGTAGGTTAGGGTAAGGTATGGTAGGGTATTGTAAGTTGGGGTAGGGTATGGTGTTATATGATATGGTATGTTAGGATACAGCAAGACATTTTATGGCATATTATGATATGATATAGGATATTATTATATCGTATAGCATTCGATGATACCATAAAATCTGTTAATCCATTGTTTATTATTTTGTAAATATAGAAATATGGACAACCCTCTTATACACATACTTGTATTCCTTCTACGCCATTATTATATGGATTAAATATATATCTGTTTGTACTTTTATTCATTCTTTTTTTACAACTGTTTTATTCTCTGTTTCCCTCCTTCTCTATAAATGTAAAACCTATAATGTACCAACATATGTACAAGCATATATCTATATAAAACAATAAATATATTCCAAATCCTACATTGCATGTTATTAGTTCATATTTCATTACATCAAGATATATATATATATTATATAGATGAACGGGTATATTTTTTAATGCTATCAATATATACGTCTACGCTTACATAGTTGGTTATCAGAGTGCTTTATTTTTCAATTATATATATATTGGGGGAAAAGGAGAAGAATAAAGATGTAGAGAAACATAGAGTACACAAAGTAAAGCTAACACCGTCCTGCTATCTTCGCCTTCTCTGACACACCCTCCTATTTTACTTCCCTCTCTCATCCCCTAAATCTAGATGTGATGAACCAAGCATGGTTGGTGGACGGTGGGATCATTGGGGAGCCTGTTCACCAATCAGTGACCATCCTTTCTGTGAGGGGTGCATTAGGAATGGCTCCTCCTTTCATACACCCTATATGTGTAATCCTGGGATCTATAACCTGGACCCTTACAGATGTGATGTAGGTGGAATATATAGATATATAGTTATAATAGTATAATTTAGCATAGTATAGTATAATATGGTATGGTATAGTATAGCATAGTGTAGTATAGTGTAGTACGGTATAGTATAGTATAGTATAATAGTATAGTATAGTACAGTATGATATGGCATAGTATAGTATAGTATAGTATAGTACAGTATGGTATAGTATAGTATAGCATATTATATTATATTATATTATATTATACAATATTAAAATTTATTATTTATTGTTTAGAGTATTCTCCAAAAAAATATAACCATTTTAGACTCATTCTCTTGTTTTATTTGTTGTATTTTAGTGTAGTGTACTAGTATATGTGAATAACATTTGCATCTATTACAAGGATTAATACTGTAACTTTTTTCCCTCTCTCCTTTCCATACAGACTTTTTTACTAACTTTATTTTATTTACTATCGTATATATTCATGCATACAAATACGTTTATACACACATACATATACTTATATATATATATATATATATAAACACAACACCCATACACATGCATTTACGCACAAACAGTCAGGCGACATATCAGGCAAACTAGGACAAACAGCCTTTCTTCTTTCTGATAACCATACTATAAACCTGACATTATCCGATCGATTTCTTCCTCTTATAGACCGATTAGCAGGTAGTAGTTTAGTTATCACATGTGGGGCTAATATAGCTGTATGTGCACTAATGCAGTCAGGGTCTGCGATAGATAGAGGTAAGTTGGGTATCAACTTTTACGTTTATTTTCTTTCTCTTTCTCTTCCTCTCTCTGTAGCTATTATGGCTTTTGTTTCCTGTAATATATTTTCGTTTTATTTTTAAAGTTTAAAGTTTATTATTATTAATTTTCTTTTTAAAAGCAATACAACTAATATAACCCAACTATTAATTAACATATAACCGTAGAGCTGTTTGAGTTTTGATTGCTCTTAAAGAAAACAATAAATAACATAAAAAATATGTAGTATAATTGCCTTATTCATCTATAAATAATTTATGATTAATCCAATAATCCATACTATATGAATAGTGTTGATGGATGCCTGACCCACTTATTAAGGACCAATAAAAACATGCCCTAATATTAAATTCCATTCTAAAATAACCAATAACAATAGCTAGCTAATATATTTATAATATTTATTATAGTATATATACATATTAATCTATATGCTCATAGTATAGTATAGTATAGTATAGTATAGTATATATATATATATATTAACCTATATGTTTATAATATATATGATAGTACCTATTAAAGGATCTACCTAATATACATATACACCTCTTTTTCTATTTTTCTGTTTTAATTTACTGGCTATAGTAGTATACAACACTGAGAAACAGAAGAAATCCTTTGGTCTATTTTACTGTTATAAAAGTTATAGTTATAGGTAAAATGCAAATAAAGATATTTATAGGTAATAACGAAAAAAAATTCTATTTAAAGGACAAGATTAATTGACAACTTACCAACAGAAAAAAAGATGATACTATTATTATTGGTTAATATGATGTATTATATTGTATAATGCTTGGCTATTGGGATATATGTATTTTTATTTTAATGTCTAATTTCCAATTGGCGTTAGAGTTTAAGCACAAGCTCAATCAAAAGTGTTTCTTAATTATTCTCCTGTGAAACTAGTTAGAATAATTATTCAGCTACCAATTCATTCCCATTTTTTTACACCAATTACATAAGTTGTGTATATAACATAATATAATACAACGCAATACAGCACATTACACCTATATTGGTTTAGCATTTAAAATCTAACAGATGCATCTAATTGGACTATAATTTCTAACATAATCCCTATGGTGTTGCAGAGGTAGTGGAAGAGTTAGAGTCCATGGCGGTGAGGAGAGAGACAACTGAAGTAGGATCAATAGCAGCACACTATACAGGAGATATAAAGGGGAGGATTAGCTTTGAGGGGCAGGATGTACGTAGGGGTGGGTGTGTGGAGGCACTTGTATGGTAGTATTGAGTATTGTTGTTTTTTATTTGATTGGTTGGTATAAGCGGTTAATAGCATCATTGGTTAGGTTGTTGTAATATGGTAAGTATCTCATTCCTATTGGTGTTTTCAAAATTATATAAACCAGTCATGGGTAGGTTTCTGTCCAATCAGTAAACTGCTGCTTATATAGGTCTATGCTGTAATTAATGTAAGTTATGATTATGTTATACATATATAGAATTATATTGTGAATAAGTATACATATATGGTTAGACTATATATATCTCCAGTTCATCTCATCCATCCTATATCTACTTTCTTCCCCTCTCTTGCCCCAGATTGTAGTCAGGCTAAACACATCCCAGTACCACCACCTACCTGAAAATTGTGTTAAAAAGGGATTTGAATGGTTTATCTCAACCATATACGATCACAATGCAACCGATGCAATTGGTCATGATAAATGTATTCCATACCCCTATATGGTATACGATCCAACTTATGGTTGTGGGGAAGCCACGGACAGCAGTATATCTGGACCAATAACTTCATCTAATCCAGTGTGTAAACAGTACAATGGTCCTAGATTAAAAGGAGAAGGATGTCTAGAGGCTAGCACAGGACCTATGTTAGGGGTCTATACTTGTAGTAAAAGCAGTTATAAGACAACCCCATCGGGCTGTATGGTAGGGGATATGACGGGAAAATTTGGTCGTTTGCATTTAAATAAACACGGTACGACTATACATATGAATTTTAATGATCCTTTTTTGCCTCCTTTTGACTTATTAGAAAGCAAAGGCTTAGTGTTGGCATGTGGGACGGGGAAGGACCAAGTGGTCCTGTGTGCTAGGCTTCGTATACGATCGGATAAAAAAGTAACTGCGCCAACAGGTAATGGTGCTTGTGTGTTTAATGTGTAGTGGGGGGGGTGGAAGACTATAATTTATTGTATTCTATTGTATTTTATAATATTTTAATGTAATGTATTGTATTATATTAAATAGTTGTGTGTAAATAATAATATATCCCCTAATATATTTTTAATTTGTGACTGTTGTATATATATATATTAACAGCCAATTTTCCAATTAACCATCTTAACTACTCTTAGTCTAACCTACGTAGATTGAGCTGATATTCAAAATAAACTACGTAAATTAATTAGACAAAAATCTATTAGATAATAAAGCTTATACAAAACACTGCTTGGTTTGGGCTTGTGTGTGCTGCTCATTGAATTTAAGGTTAACCAATGGGGTCACATCTGAGGATTGTATTTACCCACAACTGATTGCAAAATACCACCATTAGCCCTACTACACACTATAATATTCTATATATGTGTGAAATACACTAGAATAATATATATATATATATATATATTATTATTGTTGATTAATAACTTAATAAAATTACTTTACTAGTTAATGTCTTGTATAATTATCTGTACAACTATCTTTTAAACTATTACAAATTATTATATTATGATTCCTATTGGTACATTAATCTATGTATAATTATATGGTTATAATGTAAATTTATAACAGGTTTTGATATACAATACCAATATTCAATTAATTTAAATTGAACTGTATGCCCCGGAAATGTACATTAATTGATAATAATTAAATCAGTAATGCTCTCTGATATTTTTTCATAACTATATGTTCTATTTTAGTTTACTCAAACACAATGCTATTAATGTGATACGTTCAGTTAACTATGCAGTATGATATTAAGTATTTACTTTGTTAACCCAATTTATTTATATTGCATCACTGCATATATTAGATTTCAATTCGCTTATAATAATAACCATATAAAAATTTACAATTATCCCTCTATATGACTTACATTATTGAAGGTGTCTCCTATATAATTAATTAACAGTAGTTATCTCTACAGGGCCACATGCTTGTGAACAGGGTTTATTCTGGAACATCAGTCACTGTGCTGGTAGGTATATCTAAGATTGCAACTGTTTATAGTTCCTTTCGCCCTTCCTTAAATTGACTTTACCAATTACTTTCAACAGTTAATTAATTAATAATCCCGATTCACTTTACTTCAATAGTCACAGATTTAATCAATAGTCTATATGTATTAAATAGTTGTACATTTTTAATGCCCATTTAAACCAATGAAAGCCTCACCTTTAACTCCTATTTTAATGCTGTACAATAACAGCTTATATTGATTTCTTTCCTTTCCGATTCTCATATATTTACAAATTTCCTTTATGCTATTATCCAGCTAATTAGTCACATACATTAAATTAACTTGAGTTTATTTGATATTAACAGCAACTCCGGCTATGATATATAGAAGAAAGAGATTTTGCAGGGCTATCTATTATAAGTCTTTATCACAATTATACTATATTATGTTTCTTTTTTCCTCATACTTATCTTTAAAATAATTTCACAAATTTATAAACAACATGTTAAACCCGTTTGAAAACCATCTAAACCATTTTAAACAATACCTTCAACCTATTTAGCATGTGGCCATATGTGCCTTCAGTGTAACAGTGCCACCTCCTGTAATGTCTGTGTGGATACCTACCATGAAACAAACAACAGTAATAACTGCAACTGTCCTTCCTTCACCCTGGACAGTGGCCAGCAATGTGTCCCCCATACCTTATCTAGCTCCATCACTAACGACAACAAACATAATAATAATAGCAATAGTAACAAACCACTGGGATCAATTAGTGGGAGGGATGTTACTTCTATATATGGGGCGATAGAGGATGGTAGGGTTGGCTATGTGAGGTTACTAGGGGCAACAGCAGGGGAACATCATGGATATACAGTACAAATGTACTTGAACTTCACTGCTTCAGACAAGAATATGATGATTGATTTGGAACACTGTTTGGAAGGGACCGTAACTTGGGGAATATATGACAAGTGGAATAGAAAGGGGACTACATGGAGTGTAAGTTATTGTTAAGGTATACAGAAAAGAGAAAGAGAACGGGATAGATGGATAGATATGCATGAGAATATGGATATGTATGTAAACATATGCACATACGTATGTTTATATATGTCTATGCATATGTTTATAGACTTATTTATCTGTATATATATATGTTCATATTATTATATATTGTTATATTTAATGATTTATTTTTTATATTTAACATTATATTTTTTTAGATATTCCAAGATAATGTTATTTAATAGAAAGAGATAAATATAATTCTTATAAGACCATGTAAAAATAAAGGAAGAGTAAGTTGGGCACTGGGTTCAAATAATAATAATAATAATAATATAGAGATATAAGCAATAGTAATAGTAACAGTACAATAAAGTATTAATCCTATTAAATATATATATATATATTATCATTAACAAATATACATGTAATACATTCATACACCCTTTCTCATTTCTGCACTCCTCTTTCTACTCCCTATAGGTAACTGGGTCCAATAAAGATCCGTCTAGTAGTGTATGTGGTACCACGCACGTGGGAAAACGGTATGATCCAACAGTTGCCTGTTCACAGTTTAGCAATAGTCCTTATTGTGATCAGTGTGTACACGAGATTAATAGCCATAAATATAAATGCAGTCCAGCACAATACAATCCAGATCCCTGGGCTTGTGAGGTTGGAGATATGTCGGGAAAATATGGGGACTTTTCCATTGACAAAACGACAAAATCTATAACACAGAATTATAAAGACCATGCCTTGCCCTTACAGGATTTGATAGGAAAGGCTGTAGTATTTATGTGTTCTAAAGGCCCTGCCTTTTGTATGCAGTTACGTACTAATTCTACACAGTTCATTGATGACCAAATCAAATCGCATCATCTTAATCCAAGGAATAGTTTTAATAGGTTTACTGGATTGGACCAGTTTAATTATTTTGACTATTTTAGCCATTGGATCCAATTGAATGATTATAATCTTTTGGACGTTGTCGCTGGTGGTGGGAGGGAAAGGGTGAGAAGGGGCAAGAGAGACAATCACAATCACGCTAAGATAGACTATATGATAGCCAATTTTGGTAATGGAATTATCGGAAATTTGACGTTTCAAAAACATCAACTACTATTGGTTATAGAAAGTATGGCTAAAAATATTACTAAAAACATTCCTGATGAGTGCAATGATCAATGGGAACTCGCAATCTATGATTCCTGGACCAATCATAAGCTTCAATCTGGTTGGAATCAAGAATGTAGTGCAGATCTTATTGGCCGCCGTCTAGATCCTGGTGCCGCCTGCTCCAATGAGACCAATAATGATATCTGCACTTCCTATGTAAGTATTATGATTGAATATTGGAAGATCAAAAAAACACGGTTTAATAAGTTAGAGAGAGGCTGAAAAACTGTTGCTAACTGGCTTGCAAATGATCGCACTTTACTTTTTAATTAGTATATTTTCTTTCTTTCTTTTCTTCTTTCTTTTTTTCTTTCTTTTTCTCTTATTCTCTTTCTCTCTCTCCTTTTTTCTTACTTACGTATATATTATTATACTCACCTATATATTATCCAATATACACAAGCCTCTACAGCCACATATAGATAGACGTTCGCATGAACACGCCCAAGAGGTCATAGGCTGCGTACCACCTAGTAGCGTTGCCAAGACAACCAAAAAAAAATACACGTGCGACCCACGTGCTTATGCCATTAACCCTTACATATGTGAAGTAGGAGATCTTAGTGGTCGATATGGAACGGTTGAAATTAAAAAGGATACAGGCCAATCACAAGTTTATAAGCATCATGATCATCTATTACCATCTATCACTTTTCTGAAGGGAAAAAGTGTGGTTTTAAGTTGTGGAACAAAAATAAAAGTTAGGTTTTGTGCACAGTTGGTACAGAAGGTGAAAAAAAGTAAGTATAAAACTACATATATTATATATATTATATAGATTATATATGCAGCATAATAGATTACATGATATAGGTCTATTTAAATGTAGCATAATACATAACTGTAACTATAATTATATATACCATACATATTTTATATTGTGCATGATTTTCAATCAATTGTGTTAATTTTTATGTATAACTAAAAAATATTAAGTCTCTATGCTAATGGGTTTACGTTAATAAATTTAATATGGCCCACATATACCCTGGAAAAATTGAACACTTCACAGTAGATTTAATTCCAGCGGCTTCAAGACTACATATATATTGCACTAGTAAACATTTCAAGATATATAACCACCTTTAAGTATATTCAACCGTAATTAAGCCCCCCTAACTAGGTAAATGCTATTAAAAATTTATTTATTACAATATATAAGAACCTATACTAACACACAACAACACACACAGAACCTATATCTAAGACATGCTCAGCATATTGCAACAAGTGTGATGGGGAAAAAAATGAAATGCATTGCACCAGCTGCCTACCCTCGTTTCTATTGGCTGATAATCAGTGTATGTGTCCTTCAGGAAAATTTGTGGATAAAACCAACGCCAAATGTGTATCTTGCACACATTGTGCTGATGGGAAATATGAAGAGAGTGCATGTGGCAATCAAACAGACACAGTGTGTAAAAGTATGTAGGACCCCTCTTACCCTTTCTTTTAATGCAATGCACTGATTGGCTTGCTATTTTATAATTAACCAATTATTTTTGACTTTTTTCTTTCTTTTTTATTCTTAAATTTAAAATTTATACTTGTATGTCTTTTGATTGACTTACAGATCTGGTTAATTTGCATTATTCTTATATTATTTTTAGGATTACTTTTGGGTTTTTTATATTATTGTTTTTATAATTTTTATAATTGTACGCTTATTAATTTAACTGGATTTCATTTCCTACCTGTTTATTCTTATCTACCTTATTCCCTCTCAAGGTTGTTATAATATTATCGAGGCACTAAATATTATTATAAAGACCTTCAGGGGAGTATTACAGAGAGTATAGGGATGTAAGGTGGGCAAGATTGTTGTAGAAGTGTGTATTATATTATTATGAGAGAGATAGATATAATGGTCATTCTTCTACAGGTCCATATCCATACACTGGCACTATCTTATAGTTAACTCCCTTCATCATTCCAAGATGTTTACTCACCCTACAGGCCGTAGTAGTAATTCCCCTATAACCTATAGCTACGTCTTTTATAACTTTAACTTTTTTATTGACCAATGACATCTTATGGCTAACTGAATCTAAATAACTAGACTAACCACTTTTTAAACCATAGCTAAATTGATTGGTTGACACAGTCTTATTGACCCTCCCTATTGGCTCTTCTTAACCCATTTCTTTTTACCATCAATTACATCTTTAATTTATTGCTAGTTTTAGCCTATATTACACTTTATTACACTATATTATACTCTATTATACCCTCCTATACTCTGCACAGAATGCCCACCATCAGACCACTGCCCTGATAGCCGGGTTATTTGTAAAGAAAAGGAAGAGACTATGTGTAGGAAGGGGAAGTGTGACAAAGGCTATTATAACGATGATAGTGTGCCTGCCTCCCACTGTATGGCCTGTCCATACAGCTGTACTTCCTGTGCTCTTAAAAGTCTTTGTTTTTCATGCCAATATGGTTACACTCTATTGAGGAATCAGTGCCACTGTGTCCAGCATGACAAATGTCAGGGTAAGTTGATTGGGGTTTTTTAATCTCAATTTTAAAATTTTAAAATATTAAAATATTGATTTTCTCATTTATAATTGGCAAATCCTGTTGCTAATAGTTAATACCATATCTTTTAATGGTCAACATGTAATTACTTATGCCAACCCTTAGATATTATATATACTTTATAGCCATATTAAGCAGTGAACATAAAACTAGTGTTTTTCTTCTAAAGAAGCATACTATCCACTACTTTCCTATCTATTTTTCTGCTTATCAAACCATGTACTGTCCAGTGTCTAAGATATTATTATATCATTTTCAATCTTGTTACTTTTAATTATGGTGTACCTTTTCCAATTATTTAATTATCAAAATCGTTTTTTTTTTGCAGTTTTATTTCTTTCTCATAAATAGAAGAATGGTTACACTAACATAGGCTCTGGATTATTTCTTATTGTAGGGTATTACCTAATATGGATGGCATATTAGATTAGGGAGATAGTAATTACGGAATATTGGCTATTATGATATGTTGTCTATTATGATATGTTGTCCATTATAAAATAGTAATTATAATACACTGTCTACTAATATGGATTAGTTCTAATAGAAATAAATAAAATGTTAGGATATTACATCTCATGAAGTATTTCCTACTATAGTGTATGACTTAGTGCAATATATTACTTATTACAGTATATCACTAATTTTAATATATGTTTATCATTTATCGTATAAAAATACTTAGTATAGTATACACTATTAATTGTAATATATCACTTACTATGGTGTATCACCAATTGTAATATATCAATTATTATGGTATATCACTTGATGTAAGATATTGCTTAATATTTACTTCACTTTCCAACACTAGATATTTATAGTGGATTATTTTACTACATATTGTCTTGTACAATAGATAGTGCGTAAGTCAAGTATATTATAGGCTAATACGCGTGTGATTTGTTTTTATTTTTTATTTTCATTTTTCATTTTTATTACTGTTATTATTATTATGTGTACATGATTATTTATATCTGTGGGCAACGGTAAGTATAATCAGAGTGATTTCCACTTTATTATGTTATGTTAATGCTAATTAAATCTATATATGATATGTTATTATCATTTTTATGTTAACCATAGTAATAATATATATATATATATATATATATATATAAACGGTATTACTACATATGGCATTACCCTGACTATATATAATCATTATTAGTAAGATGGTGACTTTAATATTTCAAATCTATCCAATCATATCACCTCTTCCATGATTATCCACCAATAGTTTTTCATTTTACCTTTTTCCATAGTTAGTAGCTACACCTTTCCTTATACTTGTATTCACACTCATACCTACCTATACACATATGTTAAGATGTATATATAGACATGTATATAAGTCTACCTTTTATCTAACCCTCCTTGCCTCCCTTCCTACCACATATACTCCCACACCAACATATACCTCTCCATATATCTCATTATAGCACTAGAAGAAGCACATTTGGAGTCAATCAATCACACATTAGCTGTGCACGACTCTACAAATAAAACTGACCATGCTGGCAGTCTCCGTTGTGGATTTAATTGTGATAAATGTACTGAAGATGCTGTAGCATGCACCGAGTGTACCAAAGGGTTTATACTTAATGCTAATAATAACAGTGAATGTGTTTGTCCCCCAGGACAGTGGCATGGGAAGTCGTCTAAAGGTCATGGTTGCTTTAGTATGTGCTACTCTACTTTAGCTCTTCCATTATTTTACCTTCTTTTTTATATATGTGTGTATGTGTGTATATTTGTGGGTAAGTAGGTGTGTATATTTATATGTATCTATTATAATATGCTATATTTATATCGTACATTCTATTATATTACATTATATTAGACTATATTATTATGCTACACTATTTTACACTATACTGTACTATATTATATTGCATAGCACTATTTTATATAATATTATATTATGCCCAAGTGTATTACTTTTCATTACACTATAATATAACTCATTGTGCTCACCCTTTAACCTCTTTTAACCTCTCCCTTCCTTTTTTCCATCTCTCCCTCCACTTATCTTTGTCACATTCCCCTATCTCCTTTCCAAGACTGTATGGAGCATTGTACGGTCTGTGTTAAGAAAGACCACTGTCAAAAATGCCAATTCAACTTCATCAAAAGCACTACCATACCAGGAAAGTGTACATGTACAACCGGTACCACTGAAGATTCTGGAAAATGTGTGCCCTGTAAGGACAAGCACTGCAGCGTTTGTGCCCACCCAACATTGTGTACTCAATGTCATACGTCGTTTGAACGCAATGGTTATACATGTGATTGTCCTAAGGGAACTTGGCTTAAGCCTGGTAGCCAGGGCCAGGAGGCATCATGTGTTCGTATGTCTAGTATTAAATCTATATTGCTCTACTTCTTTACTTATATTATTATTGTTGTTTGCTTTTGTTTTCTGCTATTTAATGTAATATAGTGCAATAGAATGTAATAGAATGTAATAGAATGTAATATAATGTAATATAATACAATATAATACAATACAATACAATACAATACAATACAATACAATACAATAAAATAAATACAATATAACATAGTACAATATAATATAATATAATATAATATAATACAATGCAATATAACACAATATAATGTAATATAGCATAATGCAACAAAATACAGTGTAATGCAATACGATCCGATATAACACAATGTTATATCATATAATACAGTACAATACAATGTAGTAGTTTATAAAACAACATAATACAGTGCAATACCATATAACATAACACAATATTATCTATAATTATAATGTTTTGGATTTATTCTTCTAAATTGCTCTTGTTATTCTTTTTTTACATTTTCATATCTTCCATATATATATACATACAGATACATATAACTATATCTATACATAAACATATACCTATACATATATACTCACCTAAACCTACCCCTACCCATCCATATGCAGTTCATAAAATATGTGATCCTATACGGCAATTTGAGATGAAAGCCCCCGACTCTGATGCCGATCGTCTATGTGGTTGCCGTGAAAATTATATGGGAAAAGACTGCGAACTGACGCAGAGAGAGGGAGAAATATCAGAAGTCAAAATGTCTATGAAGGGTAGAACGTAGGTTGGCAGAACCCACAACGTATATATATAATATAATATAGCATAAGACATATCTCCTCTTAAATTATATTCCATTTATTTCCAATTTAATTTTCCAATGTGGCAGGTTTTCTAATTTTTGTTAAGTCTTTTTTAAAAAAATTCCCCATTGGAAAATACCTCATATTAAACTATACTTTCCATTCCTTCATTTTTCCTTTCCCTTTCCCTTTCTCTCTCTATTTTTCCATGTCCCTTTCTCCCTCTCTTCCTCCCTCTCTTCCTTCCCTCTTACCTATACTCCTTTTAGTAAAGACCATTTTCATAAAGAGAGCTTCAAGCTATTCCTTATCCAACTCCTTAACGAGCGTGCTAGTAAGAGCCAAGGTCCTATAGTTCCCAACCACCGTAGAGATACTTCATTACCTAATGATACCTGTCGACCCTATGTTAGTGATGACGTAAGAATTACGCAACTGGTTGACGTCAGTAGCGGGTCTGAGGTGAGCATTGGTTATTTATTTGATATGGGTTGTAGTTGCATGGGGCTAAGGATTCCAGGGTTCAGGGTAATTTTAAGATTAATTAAATACTTATTAGTAATTAAGTAAACAATTGAAGATTTAATCAGTAGTAAGCTGTAAATTAGTAATACTAAGTATTGATTTGTGAGCTAGGCTATTAGTATGCTTAGAACTAGTGTGTTACTCTTGTTGTTGAGTATATTTAGTATAACAGAAAAACCGATTTAGAATAAGAGAGTGTACAGGTATATTGAAACTGTTTTTAGGAGTTATCGTTTGTGGATAATAATAATAACAATAATAACAATAATAATAATAATAATAATAATAATAATAATAATAATAATAATAATAATAA
>NAOQ01000770.1:8492-22644 GCA_002751075.1 Ichthyophonus hoferi
TTTTTTTTTTTTTTTTTTTTTTTTGGAATTCCCAGTTTAGTTTTTATGGAATCACATATTAATTTGCAACCTTTATGCATGTACGTAGTAATGAATTTTTAACTGGAACATTTGTGGTATATTTTCCATCCAAACCTAAAAAAATATAAATGAACAATCTTGGTCTATTTGATCGCCATTACTCTGTCCTGTAGTATGCAGTCAGTGCATAATTTTAAAAGTAAAAATTAGAGATTGAACGAAAAAACACAGGAAAGGACTAAGAAACTGTTCTATAGGCTGATCGAATTAACAAATGCTATTGACCAATAAGAAGACTGACTGCCAACATCATGCCAGACTAACTAGGAAACAACATTTTTCTATATGGTAACACAACCAAAAATAATGGCAATAATAATAAGAGATAATTCATCTAATTGCAGTGAAAGCTTTGGGTCTAACAATTACACTTAATAACAATATCAAGGAGACAACTTCGTTGTAACAATTATACGTAGGTTCAGTTATAACAAATAAATATTTGGAGTTATTAAAAACAATATTAGAATAAAAGGTACGCCTAGTTCTAATCATTAGTAATTATTATAAATAACTGTTATTAACTAGAGCTAAAGTAAGTATTAATTAAACAATAATTACGTAATAAGGTACGGGTACATTGTAATCAATATCATTAACTATAATTATAGACAATTCATTGGCCTTAATTAGGGATGAATTAGAATATAAGATATATGGTACAAGTATATTTTTGATTATTAGCTCCAATTACAAAAAAAAATAGCACCACAAGATATAATTATAAGTAATCAATGTTGCTTAATAGTTAAGGTCTAATTAGGCTAATTAATTCCAATCAGTAGCGATTGACGAATGGCCCACAATCGCACTATATAATATCCCCATCCAAACACCTTCACCACACTTAAAATGAGAATTGCATTACCACAGGTATCTCGAATTGTCAAAACTCTGTCAAAAGGTTTTTTAGAGCAGTATATCCACACCTCTAGGAAGCCAACGTAAGCTTCCGTAAGGCCACAGCGTTGCTAGTCCACAGTAACTACGATGTTTCCAATATGTTTTAATCATTTTGGACAATCACGGAGCTATGGAAGGAATTATTATTCAAAAAAAAAGTCACATATAATTATATGTAAAGCAATATCTGTTAAGTAAATAGATAATTCAGCAAGCCTCTGTAGTGTAACCTCGACCATATTGTGAAAAGGAAAACCCCCCTAATCCCAGTAGAAGCCACAGAAAGATAAGCGAATAAAGGCAATCTAACACGTGTTTGCCAATTATTAGTAATGTATGTAAGAGTTTATCTTAGTAACATACCCAAACGGTAGCTACTTTGAAATAGCCTAATATGCCTTTTATGCCAGTCATCCACCACTCCAGATTTGCTCTTCTTGATTCCACTGCACAATAGCCTAAATACTTTGGAAACAAAAACACACCCTTAGATCTAAAGACATCCCCCTAAGAAACTAAACTCATGCAAGTAGTCGTGAAAGCTTTAAGTTAATCTTTAGGAAAAATGGGTAAATTTAGTGCTAACTAATGCTACAACGCAATTTCAGCTCCAGATATATATACTAGGGGTTCTAAATTAGACACCCAGCCAAAATTAATACTTACACCCAAGTTTGATTAATCTCTCTTCCCGGGGTTCTGCATTTTATAAATACCTTGGTTAGAACACATACAGAAAGATACAAGAAAATACTAGTATCAAGTATGGGAAGTGAACATACTGCTTAGCCAATGATGAGGAGTTTTCAGTTAATCTAGAATAAATTGGGTATTTTTAAAAAAACTCTACATGTTGGCAAGAACTGCTAATCGGCTTTAGAAATCCCATATATGAAGTACTTTATACAGGAATATACATTTTACCACGTGGTCAACTGATATCGACTTTAACCTACAGTGGGAGATATCCTCGCCAATTTCCAAAAGCATCTTGGAACTCGTGCATGACAGATTCTAAATCCGTGGACGTGTTAAATGGAAATCCAAGATCCTACCAAAATAGAACTAGCCAATGGTAGAGACCCTGCAACTAAATAATAAACCCTTTCACATAATATGTGTTGGGCTCAGATCACACGTTGCTTAGACATATTGTCTAAGGCAATTTCAGAAGACTTGTTCAAAAATAAAAAAATATCGTAGCATATCTGTACTCCCGTGTATACAAAGGGACATGTTAAAACGCCCTTTAATTCAATATTCTCTCTCCTTCTAAACACATAGGTCACAGGAACACTTGCGTCTCTTACTTAATATTCCCAACATGGTAGCATAGAAAGCTTAAATCGTTTATCATGGGCACAAAACCCGGTAATTCTATTAAGTCAGCGATCCACGAATGCCGAAAACACTTTACCCCAACCCTACATTCATTCACTAACCTCTTCATGTAAAGAATCAATTTTTATTACATCTACACACTTTCTTAAAATTTGCATTTAAACTATCAACATTTCCAGCCTCAAAGTGACACCAAGGTAATGTTCATGTAGCCTGGAAATAAAGTTAGCACAACCTGTTAAATGGCATCAAAAATACTATAAAAATAGAACCAGCCAATGGTAGAGATTCTGCAACTATATAAGAAGCCAGTTTAGATTTTATGTCTTGGGTTCAGATAACACATTGTTTAGGTATCCTACCCTAAGACAATTCCAGAAGATTTGTTTAATAAGAAATGCTTTAGCATATTTGTACTACGTGTATGCAAAGAGACATATTTAAACATCCCTGAATTTGGTATTTCCTCTCCTAAAAGAATATAAGTCACAGGAACGCTTCTGTCTCTACTTAATATGCCCAACATTTTTTTTTATTAAAAAAAAACCGACATCAATTTATTTTTCTTTTATTTGTTCTTCTTTTATCGAAAACCCCAACAATAGTCAGGATCCAGACCAAGTCTGAATGCTGCCTATATAGTTGTTGTTGTAATATCAGGTAGATGTGGTTACGTTATTTATTATCTTGTGTGAATTACTGAGTCACCAATCTCATATTGCGCCATCTCATTGGTTAGCGTTATCAATCTTACAATTAATTATAGGGAAGGCTCATTAGACAAATTAGCAGTACATTCTATTAGCGATACAACCTGCCTATAAATAGATATTTAATCTCGGTACTAGTATACCGATTGGTCCGCAGATCAGCCATAGATCAATAGATACAACACTTGTTTGTTTTTATACGATAGATAGAGAAAATATTAGTACGTTTAAAACAATACATGCCCATGCTGGTAGCATTGAGGAATAAGTATAAGTGAACGCAAGTGGTGCAATGGATAATAGCCTCTTTATAATTAGGAATGAGGTTTATAGTCCAATCCTGAACTATCTTTGGATGACAGTTGGTATTCCACTTACTTAGTCGGATCGATATTTCAATTTATCAGAGCTTCAACAAGGCGTAGAAGACGTTGATAGATTAGAGAAAGATAAGTGGCAATAGAGATAGGCAACGACGCCTTCAAATTATCTCGTATCTTTAATATATATGTAGTATAGTATAATACATACGCGTCCAGTTCGAAATACGTAAGTAAAAATATATATAAGTGCACAAGAGTAATGCTTACTATAAAAAGAAATGAATTTGCTGGGAATAGAACAGGCCAAAAGAGAAATATGAGTGCGAATCTTTAAATAGAATAGAGAAACATCTACAGAAAAAAGAAGGTAATAATTGAAAGTAAATATACATAAAAAGAAGCATTCAAATATTAAATAAGTGCCAAGGATTAAGAAAAATAGAGAAAGAACGGAGAATGATATGCATCATGATTGAGACAAAAAAAAAAGACCATGAAAATAAAAAGGTTGACTTGAAAGATTTACAAAGCAAAAAAAACCCAGAGAGTGATTGAAAATAATTATTAAATAATAGATAAATTATATATATATATATATATATATCTTCATAGCAAAAATCAGGTGATATCTAATCGTGTTTTTTTTTATGTTTAGATGTAAGTAAACGAAATATATTCTTGATAGAAGGAGGTGGCCGACTATGTTTCTTTATCGGCTTGCCGCCACCCATCGATGGACTTGAAGTATTTGAACTGAAGTTACTACTGGGGGATTTATTTATCATAATGATTACATTTATGCCCTACAGAAGGAAAAAAAACGTATTCTGGCCATTGAAAATTTGTATTCCTACCCATCCCTACATACATTTACTCTCTCTTTCTTTGTAGACTTAGATATATTTTCACTAAAATGAATTCTTGACCATATACTTTCTAGATTACCGATGCAAAACCATGGTGAAATAATGACACACTATATTTAAACAGTATTCAACCTACATTACTATTGGGTTAGTGCAATTACGCTTGAAAAAATTAACTACCAATACCCTGTTTTATTAATGATAGACTAATAAAGTCAGTAGTTACTCTAGGTCCTGCCATAGTATTATGTTTCGGATCTAAATCTACAATTACCATATGTACAAAAAGTATATAATTTCGTTTCATTATAATCATCGAACTAAACAAATTATTTCCACAGATTGCCTTTATGGTTGCATGTCTATATAAGGTTAGCATTGTGAAAAATGTAATTATCTTTAAATAATAGCTTATCATTATGAACGTTTGTGTACAATAGTCATACAATTAATGTAATATTGGTTTTAGTATTAATTTGCTATAGAAGAGAAACTCATGACCGAATGGCGTTCATAGTACCTTAGTCAGCTTTATACACTGGAAATAATGGGAACAGCTCCATTTGGAGTTGTCAATATTGACAAGTAAAACATTATAATACTGGCATATAAATTAACACATCACATCTCTGTAATGGTTTTTAAATCTAGTTTATTCTCAGAAATTAATACCCACATTTATACCATTTCCAACTATGCAAATGACAGAATAGTGAATAATTTCCGTCCATATAATGTCAACAAGTACACACTTTTACATAAATATAAATGTATACATACATACATACATCCACATATACACGTAAGAATGACGTACCTATCACCTCCCATTGAAGGTGAGAAGCCACCATCACTCGACTGTCCAGATGGCATTGAACTGTTAGATATAATAGAGAAAAAGAATAAAAAGGGAATGAGTCATGACATTATAATAGCCATTTAGCAAAATAACATGAATGAATTTTTATTTTCGGTAAATAGAATTTCAACATAAGAAGCATATGAAATAACGACAACAGAGGTACAGAATCAATCTTTTTACAGCAGGATTTATTGGCGAAACTAGAGTGATATTTCTACAACATACCATTTTAAATTGATGCTTCAGCCTCTTTTTTGCAAATGAAAACTCTTTACAAATTCTCAAATACCCAATAATACAATAATAGGTTCTATGACGGTGAGTTTGTTTCAGTACATGATATATATTTCCACATGTAAAACAATAGATAATTGCAGCAATAATATAGTACCTATAGGTACAATCTGAGAGTGACGGCGAGTCAATGTCGCGCATAGCCAAGTTGGGACTCAATGTAGACACAGGAGGGGGCCTGTTTGACCCAATGCATTAGTTCTACAAGTATAGCATCAATGTGTTTGATAAGGGTGGCGTATATATTAAAGGGAGTTTCAATCCAAATCATAAGTTTCGCTATCAAAAGGAGAACAAATAAATTGAAATTTTCCCTTTTTTATTACAGTGAAAAAAAAAAACTATTTCCTCATTTTTTTTTCTTGTTATCTGTAATATGTCATAGTTTTCCACAGATTATAGTTCCTTTCAAATGAAAAGAATAACCAAAAAGTATTTATATACATATATGATTCATGTATATGTATATGTATATATGTATATATGCCTATATATGCTCTCCCTTTGATCGGGAAAATTTTACATAATTTTGATCGAAAACCCCTAAAAACAGTATTATTACTAGTGTAGAAGGAGAACCTCTGCATTAGAAACATGGCTGGAAATGTATAATATTCCACTTATAACTCTATTGCATTATATGTATACATCCTTGCATGCACACAGGAACATACCAACATATCATCATATCAATACCAGCAGAGCTAATCGTCATCCAGTCTAGTTTTAACAAAACATAATCAAACACACACACACACATATATATATAGTTATAACACCTAAAATAATTATTCACCATGATGAATGTGATTCTCCTAATTCTTTTTGAAAATCTGGGTTTAAATTGACCATTTTGTGTTGACAGAGGGGAGAGGCAGCCGATTCCAGATCTTCTGGCCAGGTTAGACCACTACTAGCAGAGATTGCACATCTATCATGTAGTGCCATCTGCATTCCACACTCTGTAAAGGAACGAAGATAACGTGTTAAAAAAAAACACAGTTGGTCCAGGTATGGTTTATATATTACTAATCTAGAGGCCCGCTTGATTTTCAGTGCCATTATGTCAACAGCTCTAAATTTTAGGATGGTATATACGGTGAGCGTTTTTATTCAAAGAAAGAAAACAAAATAAGAGCAGTGAAAATCACCGAAAAAAAGAAGAAAAAAAGATGTGTACACTAGAGATTGTAGGGAAAATATAAAATATTAGAATGTGCCTATGATATTATGAATTGGATCATCACATTTTATAATAATAAGTATAGAAATAATAGTAATCAATAGCAGTAAAACTAAGCCCCAAAAACAACAAATAGAAGTACTAGAAAACAACACATGCAAGTTATTGAGGTAATAGATATCCAATAATCTCCATTAGAAACCCACATCTCAATGAACACAACATCGAAATGTAAATGAAAACTAAATATCTACAACCTCCAAAACGCATGCAAGTGAAAAAAATACTATTTCACCTAAGAAATTATTGCAACTACATATTGGTTTACCCATCTATGGAATGCAATAATATATATATATATATATATATATACAAGGTTATTCATTTTACATTCACTACTATAACAAAAGTATGATTTTAGTGGCCGCCCATAAAGAAAAGGAGGTAAATCTAACGCGTCCGCAACCGAGTAAGTTGAACCATAAATACAAGCCAATAAGATAAACGTATAAATAGATAAACGATAAAATTGGCCAAAATAGCATAGGGTGTTAAATAAGTTGTGAACCTCCAAACCATGCTGCCTACCTGAACATTTGTATAAGTCTGGATGGTCGGAGAGAGGATAGGAACACACACGACAAGGTTCTAGATCTATCTCGTGGTCGTCAACCACATCCTGTGAAGCCAGCCGATGCGGGCGACTGGTATGAACCGTGCACCGACGCGGTGGTTTTTCCTCGTTCGCAGCAACTGTGATACCCTGTAAAGATAAAGGTATGTAATATACATATATATGTATGTTTGTAGGTTATGTTTGTGTACGTACGGATATGCATGGATTGTAGCAGTAAAAGAGTTGATAAGTACCTATCTACGTGTAATTACAGGAACAGAATCAAAATGAAAGATTAATATATAGAGAAACATACTTGTTGGTAAAAATAAAACAAGCACACCAACATAACATACTCTCACGATGTCAATCTTTACTTTGCCTGTTTATTCTGCTCCTATTTGTATGTCTATTCTATTCGTTAATATTCGCACATATATATATAATTTAGTATTGTACCTCAGCAGACTGACTTGATATCATCGCGCTAATATCAAAGTCCAAAAATTTGTTTATGGCAATCGTGGGGTAAACATCAGTGTCCGAGTTATTACGTTGGTGAGAACAACAGGTCGCAGCATCACTCGTTTCCATGGCAACATTAGAATGATTGGGTTCACTGTTAGTATCACTATGACTACCGCTGTTGTATTTCATACCATTAATCTTTGGTGAACAAAAGCTACCACCGGGATTTGTATCTACCGACAAACTATTCATTGGATATATCTTATCATTGGAGTTGAACGCACCATATGTAGCGCTGCCACTCAATGAGGTTGTAGCAACTAGAGCTCTACGGGTGTTGGGTGAAGGCATACCAGAGAGTGAAACTTGATCAGCGTTTCTGCTTTTAAGTCTGGCCACTTCCATCTGAGGTAGGTCAAATGATATGATGTGAATATATATATAGAGTAGGATGTGAATGAGTATATGTCTATGTATGTAGGTATGTATGTGTAGTAATTAATTTCTTGCTATAAATATACATCCAAATAGACTAAGCACATAACTGGGGAGAAAAAGGTGCCAATCACACAGCTGATTGTGTTGACAATGCTGCTAAATTGAAGTATTATCATGTGGATCGGACTATACTTTGTACGTATGTACCTACCCATTTTGGTTATCTAGAATCTTTTGAAAATACCTAGGTACACAGTTATTGACCAGTACATATAGGCTGTCTAACCGGTATTACCTTGTCTCATTTTATTCTCTTTCATCTTCTCATTCTATTATTCTGTCTTTTGCCTTTGACCTCTAATTGTGACATCTCTCATTGTCACTTTCTCTCTCTCTCTTGTTCTCAAATATATAATAGTAATACTAACTACCACAGATCAGCCATACAACATATACCCTTTCTTATCCATTTTATCTCACTTTTTACCGCTGCATTTCTAATAATACATACCAATGCTATCGACCCATTCTATCATACTCCCAGTCGTTTTAATTATATATTATAGCTGGTTTAGTAAGCTAAATTAAAATTTAATATTATAAACCATATCACATAATCCAATCAAAGTTCATTGATCTCTCACCTGAACTAGTCGTCGATGACCAAATGAGGTAATACCTAGCTCTTTATAATCAGCATCGGTAAGCGTTAAAAGTAACTGCTCAATCATAAGTGAGTAATAAAAACATACTGATTAGTTCAACATCCTCGTGGTAATAGTTATTATAACTCTCCTTTGATTAGTCCATAAGGTAGAAGGAAATGGATTCAGCCAATTAGTTACAACCATAACATGAATATACTCTTTTTAATACTCTTAGCATGCTGTCGGTCTCTTTAAAATATAAAACGAACATTTAATTGGCTTTACTTTCCACCTAGACAATTAATATCCAAATATTACATATACACGTGCTTCTTCATACAATTCAACTGCATAATAATGTCTATAACAGACAAAAGGATATTAATTGTTAAATCAACGAAAAAATGCGATTAAGATATATATATATATAGCAACAGTGACTATAATATACTAGCTATTACTATAATATACTAGCTATTACTATAATATACTAGCTATTACTGTAGCACAATGCCTACGTATACAACCTAAGTGGTAGTTGTTAACATCTTACCATTCCTGTAATATTATTGCCCCTCATAGCGGGGATAGCCCAGGCCATGTTTCTACTGGCTAACCAGGCAGTCACCTGATTTTCATCCCAGCTTCGTACATTGCCCTCATTGTCTATATTATAGTAAACGAATCAGCACTGCTGCATTCCTTTATTTAAAAGCCGGAGCTTGAAGATAATATATACATACAATGTACGGTAATACTTGGTTGAAAATTTGAAAACCGGTCTGTCACACTCACGTTATTTTATGCTTGCTCTCTCTTTCTTTTTATTATCACCTTTCTATCAACCACTGTGTGGCAATATATAAAGAAATGTAAAAAAACTAGCGTAAAGCAAGAAAGACAAAACAAAAATAATACCAGCTACACTACTATTCCAGAATACAACACTTGGTACTAATGCATTCTAATATGGTACTAATGTATCCTAATATGGTACTAATGCATCTTAATACGGTACTAATGTATCCTAACACGGTACCAATGTATCCTAATAAGGTACTAATGTATCCTAATATGGTGCTAATGTGTCCTAATATGGTACTAATGCATCTTAATACGGTACTAATGTATCCTAACACGGTACCAATGTATCCTAATAAGGTACTAATGTATCCTAATAAGGTACTAATGTATCCTAATATGGTACTAATGTGCAAAATAGTGAGGACTACACAAGAGCAGCCTAAAAAGGACTAAGATTATTGCAACTGAGGAAGTAAATATCAGAAAATACATGCTGGAAAAATAAAAGAGTATTCATTATAACATAGATAGGGGGTGATTATATGCATCAATTATATATTAGTCCAATTTTATGGGAACATTATGATTGGAAAAGAAACATAGCATGAAAATCATACATACCATATATATATATATATATACCATACATACCAAACATATTGGACTGCGAGGACGACGACATAGTGACGGCACTACGCGTTTGTGGCAGAGGAGGGCATAAACGAGGCGAAGGAGACCGAGGAAATAGACGAGGAGAGAGATTATCATTCTTAATGGGGGATTGAACAGGGTTGGGAGGCGGCTGACCGACCCCTTGCAGGGCTTCAAGGCTACTGACGATCTGACTAAAGGTAGGTCGCATAGAGGGATCGGCCTGCCAGCTTCACCCTTTTAATCAGTCGTGTAATGCGCTTAACTGTACTTCATATGTTGGTTGCGTGTATATATATATATATATATGTAGAATAGGAAGAATGCCCCAGATATACATACACAATGTACTAGATATACATACATAGCCCTACACCCCTCTCAAAACACAGGTAAATTTATATTAATCCGCACTATAAGCCACGTCTGTCTCCCCTAAGGTATCAAGTACTTTTTACATACATATATACATTATATATTATATATCGCAAGGTTTACTCTGGCTTGACTTGGTCATATATTCATTTATGACTATTTCTTTTTATCTTCCATATACTATAACATAACACCTACATATACAGCTTTATCTTGCACTTGACTTGAATTTACTTTACGGTCTGTCCATAGTATCATATAGAATCCTATTATATCTAAACTCTATATAACCGCTTGTTACAAACAAATACAAATCATTTCTTAAAGACCTCTTTACAGACAAGCTTGCAGCTGATAATTAATCCCCTCACACATATCAATTAAAAACCAAATTTATCTTTTGATTGGCATTGATAGTTTATACAATCTAATAAGTCTACTGACCAATTATCTCACGGTTTTATAAAGTCAAAGCCAGTATATATAGTTGAAATAACAAGGATAATTAGATAATTAGATAATTAGAAAACCAACATACATATACCTACCAACTTTCAATGACGTCAGCATAGGCTGGCCTGTCATTCGATGGTATGTACGGTCTGAGGTCCAGGGTCACCACACTGTATGATATAGCATGCTGCAGCATGCCTGGGTACGGCTAAAGGTGTAGTGTCAACATACATTATATTACCCTATAGACCCCCTATATTACCCTATAGACCTCCTATATTACACTATAGACCCCATATATTACACTACAGACCCCCTATATGACACTACAGACCCACTATATTACACTATAGACCCGCTATATGACACTATAGACCCGCTATATGACACTATAGACCCCATATATTACACTACAGACCCCCTATATGACACTATAGACCCCATATATTACACTACAGACCTCCTATATGACACTACAGACCCCCTATATTACACTATAGACCCCCTATATTACACTATAGATCCCCTATATGACACTACAGACCCCCTATATTACACTATAGACCCCCTATATGACACTCAGACCCCCTATATTACACTATACATACTCAAGCCAAACCAGTTCATGCCTAGAAAACATATAGAAAGATATAGTGTCAACACACATACTCGATAGAATATCCAAGATTCCAAAGACATTTAGGGTATAGGAGGGGAAAATATATAGGTTATATAATATAATATAATATATTGTTTTATAATATATTGTTTTATAATATATTATACTATACTATATTATATTACATAGTCACATAGTCATACTAAAAAAATTCTAATAAAAACCCTTATTTTAAAATACTATCTTTGACAAATTAACCAACATAATTATTTAGTAAACAACATAATTATATGAATAGGAGACCACCTTTTAAAATATTCAAGCCAAAATAAATTAGCCAATTATAACATTTTGTACAAGTCCACTATTGGCTAAAAGATCTATAGCACTACTTGTTATTGGCTTATACTATTCCACCAGCCAGTTAAAATAGATCCAAATTTCTGTCCTCATAGCTAATACAATCCAAACTACTTTATAACTAGAAAAACATATGGTACACAAGTGTCTGTCTATAATATTATATACACTATGTTATATACTATGTTATATACTATGTTATATACTATGTTATACACTATGTTATAAACTATGTTATATATATATAGCAGCAATGAGTAAGAAAATGAGAAAATTCCACCAATACCAGTTCTGTCAGCGCACCAATTCCCAAAAAAAAAAAAACTATAAAATATTGTAAGCAATTATATGTGCATAGAGATAATGCATGTATATAATGTATGTATGTAATGTATGTATATAATATATATATATATATATATATATATAATGTATCACTGATTCTACAATACCTCTTTGCGATAGGTCATTTTCCATAGACATACAGCAAATGAATATATATCCACTTTAGAGGAAATCCGCTCACAGCGATAGATCTCGGGTGCCTGGGGTTTGCGAAGTAGTAAAAATTAAAATTAAAATTAAAATGAAAATGAAAATTAAACCTATCAGCTGGTAAGGATTGGATAGGCAATACAATACAAGCCACTGTATATTTAATAATGTAACGCCTATATATGTATGTATGTATGAGGTATAATGAATAGGTAATGTAACTATATGAAGTTTTAATATGAATAGTATACCATGAGTGTGAAGGATATAAATAAAAAACCATACAAAATAGGTTTAGTTGATGTGTGAAATATGCGAATCCATTCTATATGCGAAGGTTAAGCCAACTATAAACAAACAGAGCATTGGCTAACACTGTTACTATACATATATACGTATATATAAGATAAGCTGTACCGTAAATTTAAGGGTTCCACCGCCTGCATTGGTAATTGATTTGCTTGCCCCATTGGTCAGTTTGCTTAGCCCAAAGTCAGCAACCTATAAAGGATTGGTTAGTTTATGAGTTAATAATCAGGATACTATGTTTTAATTGGACAAGGTTCTAATCAATCATCCCATGTCATGCATGTCTTTCCCCTGGGTAGAGTAAACTTAAAAGAAACTAAAATGCATCGCTAAAAAGGAGGAGAGGGGAAGATAACAGTAGATGAAGAGAGTGGAAAAGCAAAGCAAAAGATGTTGTGGGAGGTTGGTAGAAGGTTCCAGTTATGCCTCCAAGTCTAATGCATCTTATGGTATGTTATGTTATGGTATGGTATGTTATGTTATGTTATGTTATGGTATGGTATGGTATGTTATATTATGTTATATTATGTTATGATATGTTATATTATGATATGTTATGATATGATATGATATGTTATGATATGTTATGATATGATATGTTATGATATGATATGTTATGTTATGATGTGCCATGTCATGCTATGTTATGCTATACTATGCTATATTATGTTATGTTGTGCTACAATATGTTATGATAGACAGAAAAGCATAAGGGATGGCTGGAGGAGACAGTAGGCTAGACAGTAGGCTAGATAACGTCATTGCCATCCTGCACGTATACGAACTAGAACCCACACCAATAATAATCGTTACTAGTATCATGATAAAAGAACAATTCTCACTAACAGAAAAGGGGTTTATGGCATTAAGTTGTTAGGAAACAATAGGAGATACATTTATCAGAAGTATTCTTTCACATTAGTAAACATAAAAGGTTGTTGATTATCAAAAAGGCATCTAAGTCCTTTAAAACATGAATGATTGTGTATATACAAATATTATGTGATACCATACCGTAATATAATATAATATAATACAATATAATATAATATAACATAACATAACAATATAATATAATATAACATAATATAATATAACATAATACATGACATGACATTTGATCATAGGATACTATACATATACACAGCTAGTATACTATACGCACCTTGCAATGCATGCCCTCTGCTAGCAAGATATTACTAGGGTTGAGGTCTTGGTGGATCACACCAGCCTTATGTAAATGATTCATTCCTAGGGCTATCTCCAGTCCCATACGTATCACCACTGCATTGTTGTAAGTGTAGGTGAGAGGGATAGACATGGTAGGAGAGGATGGGAGTAGGATAGGGTAGGA
>NAOQ01000771.1:0-12494 GCA_002751075.1 Ichthyophonus hoferi
TATGTATGTATGTACGTATGTATGTATATATGTATATATGTGTATGTATGTATGTATATATGTATTGTAGGTGTATATACAGTTATTTATGTACTCTTACAAGAATAAATTATAAGCAAAAAAAATTGAAGTAATTTTGTGGGAATAGAAGGGGGTATAGCATTAGGTTGATTGATATACAACAGATAAAGAGTTCATTGTGATTGAATGATTTATCTAAAAGTATATATAGACATAGATATATACATCTATAAATAGTCACATTACATTCATATTTTGACAATTTCTAACGTATTATCACCTTCCTAATTTGGAAAAAAAGTAAAAGCGATTGATTGGGTAAGAAACTTTGTTTTAGGACGACGCTTAATTTTTTTTAACTACCAATACAATACTATAAACATCGGTATGGCCTGATAAAGCAGAAATCACAAACATCTTTTATTAGTGTCACATAAAATAACTTGTAAAGAAGGGTTTTGATAGGCTAATGCAATGTGGGATCAATCAATCATTCAATATAATTGGACACATAACTTACTTACCTTATTATCATGACATGTTTTTCTCTTTCCAATTATAAATCTATAGGCTCTTGGCTGGCCTATTGGTGGAATAAAAAAATATTAGTCAGCGATAGGTGGAATTAAGAGAGGGAGATAAATTAAAAATTAAAAACTAATATAGTGTATAGTGTATAGTGTATAGTTTATAGTGTATAGTGTATAGTATATAGTATATAATGTATAGTATATAGTGTATAGTATATAGTGTATATTATATGGTGTATAATATACAATGAATAGTATATATTGTATAGTGTATCTGATACATTATATATCCATGGCAAATACGCCTTATTATTGTATAACCTGGCTCTCCCTAGCAACGACACTCAGCCGAGGTCAGCCAACTAGAAAGCATAGGCCAGACTATATGCACTGCCAAGGCTACCTTGCAAGGTGAGGGAGAAAGGGACGGAGAGGGAGGGGTGGGCCTATAGAGTTAATACCTGTGTATGTAGTAGTTTAAATGGCACTGTACTGTATCTATGTGAGATTAGCTCTGATTGGTGGCATATCATACTGCTTTTTTACCGGTAGGCATATATGGTGCCATATAATCTAGACCTTTTGGTTCGTAAAAGTATCATGCCTGCTAATGTTTATTCTCTTTCTGTGATTGGAGCTTGCATGTATAACTGTAGCCATGCTTCATTTTATGATGCTATGAGCCAATCATACACCCCCATATTGATCATTCTATAACTCTATCACTGTGCTATTATATACCACCACTTACCTATACCCTATTCTACCTATACCTTATTCTATCTATATCCTATCCCACTTATATACTCACCTCCTCCTTTACCCTGTAGATGTACGTCACAAGGTGGTTAGTAAGGAGGCCAGTCTATTCCCTGGAACATTATTAGTCACTGGTGCTACCTGTTTTGGGTTGCTATTGGCTAGAAGAAGTGAGTAATTTATGTGATTGGATGAAATGGGATCTAGTATATTTTTAAATATTAATTTATATTAGGAAGAGTGATTTAGTATTGGATGAGTGGACTTAAATAGATTTTCATTTTTTATTTTTTTATAAACCTCTGCTCACTGGTGGCTTTTAGCCAATCACACCATAGGATTTTAGCATAGGTAGAGAGTATGTACTTGTAGGGTGCATGTAGGGTAATATGCGTGATATGCATCGAATTATGTGTCTCCGTTCATTAACCCATGTCTTTTTCAGAGCCTGGCATTATGAGACGGTTGTTGTACCCCTCCGGGGCTATGATTGGTGCAGCCGCCTTCTGTTATCCTACCCATACACACCAAGTATGGCTAATGCTGCTTTTGACCTCGTATATCTCTCGTTTTCCATTGGTTACTTAAATTATAATGCGGTACACTCCCTATACGTACCATATCTTGTACATATACATTCGTCCACCTTCTCTGTTTTCACAGTTGGTGCCGTTCACACATAGATGTTTATAGTGACTTCTACCCACTAAGTGGTTGCATTGTAACCTTTCCTATTGGTACGCTTACCTTTAAAAAATATGCTAGACAATGGGTTCGCTGCATGGTTTACTAATTACTCGTTCTGTATGTATAGTAAATAGTAGTATGTCTGATAGTATGTATAGTAGTATATATGGTAGTATGTATAGTAGTAGTATATAGTAGTATGTATGGTAGTATATATAGTAGTATGTATGGTAGTATGTATATCTAGTAGATAATAGTTTGTATAGTAGTATGTATAATAGTATATATAATAGTATGTATGGTAGTATGCATAGTAGTCTGTATGGTAGTATGCATTATAGCATGTAGGGTAGTATGTTTTATAGTATGTGGGGTGGTATTTATTATAGTATGTACAGTGATATGTTTTATAGTAGGCATGACAGTATGTAAGGTAGTGCAGTATGTACACAGCATGCAAAGGATGCCAAAACCATAGACAAGGATATGGGGAGAGATATAGAGAACCCCCAGCTGGAACATATGGTGATGTGATAGTAACTGGCTTGATAGTTGGATGAACACAGGGTTAGTGACTGTGTGTCTCCCTCAGACCTATACTGATCTTCTCACTAGAATAAAGGAGGTGGATGTAGTGGACGTGGGTCGACAGGGTAAACATTGGATTACCAGTGCCTATTTTAAACTATCGTCCAATACGGTAAGGGCATGTGTTGGTAGTGTGGTTATATATGGTTGTATGCCATGCAAGAGTATATGGGGTGAGATCATAGAGAGTGATGTGATGAGGAGGAGAAATAGAAGGGTGGCTAGGATAGATATACTATACTCCACTATACTATACTATACTAAACTACACTATACTATTCTGTACTATACTAAACTACACTATACTATAGACTATATTGTACTATACTATATACACTACACTATACTATAGACTATATTGTACTATACTATATTATACTATACCATAAAATACTATACTATACTATACTACACTATACTACACTATGCTATAGTAGGGTGTATAAAAGAGATCGAGGGATGTATACGCAGGGAGGCTCTCCCTCTCCCACAGGGGGTTATCCTATCCCTATTCCTCCCCAATCCGTTCCCTATTCCTTCCCTGCCCCACTTTGTTTTATTTCAGTTATGGCTGGCTAGGACTGTGTGCATTGTTTTCTAATCGACATCACTTCAATGTAAAGGATAGGCTGCTTCTAGTGGTAATTAGGGGGAGAGCTCAATGGTATTGTATGTTATTGTACATTGCTGTCATATTGTATGATAGTAATGTGATTTGTACCCTATAAACTACGGTTATTATTTCTTTCCAATGATACTATACCCTTAACTATCCTGTCCCACTTCCGAACCCTCTTATTCGTGTTTTACTAAGACTGCTTAATCATGCACCCTACGTCATCACCTCTTGATCCCCCTCCTTTCTATTGGTTTACTGTATACATATCTCATCCTCTCCTACATCTCTTTCTTTCCATATAAGGCCTCACAGCAGATAATGGATCTCAGACGCCAAACATTGCGTGACCCACTATCAATTGAAAAACCTGTGTCTGTGTTAGTCTCAAATGACATCCCTGTTACTATAGACGGCTCAGATCACCCTTCCTCTGACCCAGTATCCAATGAGATCATTCTATTTGAGCCTGAAAACGATAGTAAACACGTGCCTACATCCTTAGCTACCAATGAGGAGCCAGCTCTTACGAGTACCGAGATTAATACAACCATGCCATTGGACCAACAGCAGGGTCTTATAGGACAGGAGCAAGACATTGTTGAAGACCTCCCTATAGAGAATAGTGAGGGAAAGAGTGAAGAGGAGGGAGTTAACAAGGAGGAGACAGTGATTACTGTATGAGAGGGAGATGGGATTGGCTGTAGCAAATGAATATGTGTATACCGAGTCATGGGGTGGGGTTTATGTCATTGAATAGGATAAACATCTAAAGCCAATAGGATTAATATGTAGAGCCGAAGAGAAAGAGCTATCCTATGTATATTATTGGTGGAAGCTAAAATGACTTTACATTTAAATGTGCATATCATATATAGGATATATTATAGGGTATGCTCGTTGTACTACCATACTATTATACATCACTAGGTGTACTATCTCTATCCAAAGGCCAGTATATATAGATAGTCTTAATATGGCCTGGCCACAAGGTATGACCGCACTAACACCCCCTACCCACCCTGTACAATTACTGCAAGTTACCCTTAACTGTAGATTAGTTACCGTAGATTAGATATACGGCCAATATTCTAATGCCCCACTAACAATACACGTGATACTGCCGGTGGGTCCTTTATGTATAATGCATGACATCACCATTGTCCAATAATATGTTGTTCCTGACATCAATTCTATTCACTCATTGGCCCTTCTATACCTACCTACCTACTTTACTTCCAATCTAATAATAAATATGCACACATATATTATTTGACAGCAGTATGCAAATGGTTATTCAATTTTATTTGTTTCTGATAGTAAGAGTTGGTGTAAGTATGTATTATACCTTTGGGCAAAGAATTTTGAGAAAACAAAAACAAAACTATAATAGGAGGCAAAATAAACGTGGTTTAAACAGCGGAGGTTATAGATTACCTAGCAATCTTTGTGTTTTGTTGATAGAAGCAGGCCTTGATAGGCAGGTGAAAAATACAGAATGACAGGCCCCAGGCAATTGGATGAGCCTAATTATCATGTGGCGTCAGCCTTCCAGGAATCAGTAGCTGGACTTTTGTATTTTGAATCTGATTGGTTGCCATGTAATGCTCGGTCTCTTTTACACCAATTATATCCTCCTAATGGAGTCCTAGGTATATTATATATCTTAACCTCTGGCCTATGATTGAAGTGTCAGACATGTAGTAGTAGTATAGGTAAATAATTACTTTGGATGTACACCTGTCCTGGTTCACCTATTGGCATGTTTAGTTTTTGGTATTAGATTCCAATAATATATATAACCTCCCATCACCAAACCTTTTACCGTACTTTGTCATTGGTCACTAAGGATCTACTAATAGAATAGCCCATCAGGCTGCATATAAATCGTAAGCCTATCTTCTTTATTCTTAGTAGTTTATATTATGACTCCTATAATCAATGGGAACATAATATTAATTATAATATATCTTTAACAAGTCACTGGTTCATAACCCAGCCATAAAACTGGTCAAAGATTGTTACTCCAAGCTTGTTATAGAATCTAGGCTATAGCTTGAGCTATCAAAGTCGAAGTCTACCAAATAAAAAGCTTTTTCAGGCGGATCAATGTTGTTTGTAGTGGATTCTTCATAATCAGTAGAAAGTGCGACTTTCACTTTCTTTTTAACTCTCATTCATGGGTGATGAGTATTAGAAGTAGTTTGCATTTTGGACAGATGTTGTCATCAAATGAAGTTGGGTTCTGACTTTTAGTCATAACTATAATAACAAAAATATTTTTAGACCAAGTCAAACAACATTTATTTGCAATTATAGTTTCCAGTCCGTGATACGGACCTGAGGTTTGATTATATCGTTTTGGTTAAGGTGACTGGCTTGCAGTTAAACCTAAGCTAAGGATTGGACTTAAACCTTACTTTCTTTTGTAAGGAGATGTTCCTATGTATATGTAGCACCTCTTACTATAGTCTTTCACTTAGCTTATACCTATGCGCCAGTATAAAATTGTTCTGATACCTACATACATAACATTTAACTTGTAGCTAGATTGGTTTCCAAATATTTACTATTGTTTACATCTATTAAACTGAAATAGTTAAGATAAAATTCCGACAAATCATTAAATTGGCTTGTAATGTCTACTTATATAAATGATAAAGTTTAACTGTGATAAAAATATCTATTAAAAAGTGTTGCTCTTTTAAAATAAGAAATTTCACATAAAAATCATTACTACTAATTAATTGGGCCTATGCGTTAAGTGGTACAATTTTTCTAACCTACTCACATTTTTTTACACATAAAATACAATATAAAAAATACGACCAGCATATGCCGCGTATGCCTATACTAGCCTATAAGACAACATTCTTGAATAAAAAGTATACTGGTTTCAGCCTGAAAAATGCCTTAAATAGTTAGGGTTATACCATATCATATCTTATTGGTGAGATATTGAAGTACACAGTCCTAATATTCATCTCACAGATTGTAGTCGTTTCTTGATTCTCGCTACTACTCTTCAAATACTCTTTCGTTTTTCTAGTATGAATATAGGTTGCTATATTTGATCCTATATCTAGATTTTCCTCTACCCAAAAAGACCTTTTTTCTTATTTACTATGATTTCTAAAAAAAAATAACAAAAATACTTTTTTTTCTTTTTTTTCTTAAAGGTTGATTAGCTGTATGTATTCTTTATTATCATCAGATATATGTTGAGAAGAAGATCACTTGTGGAGTTTTGACCTCTTTGGTTTTTGTGTGTTGTATATTTTATTTCTGTGTTGGCTATTTTGACTATATTAGACATGGTAAATAAAAAATTGAGAATTGTGCGAACGTTTTGAAAATTTAATTAGACTCCAAGGAATTTACAATCCTTGACACTCCAGGCTTTAGTTCCTCTTATATATATATTTCCTAGTTTCAAGACTAACTTGTCGACTAACTGCAGATTAGGCAGTAAGCAATCTGATACCTCAGAATATTACCTAGTAAGACTAATTGGAATAATTAACTTTATGCCTTGGCTTCCTAATTAATTTGAGCCTATGAAATGATAATCTTCATTTAAATCTTGAATATTTCCTCGAATCAATTGATTAATCGCTCACAATTGTAAATTACCGAACAAAATATGGCATTACTCTCTGTTGCTATATTCCTCCTTCCCCTGTGCCACACTACTGCAACATAACCTATTATACTTGACCATAGGCCATCTACGATTATGCTTCTTTTCTCCCGAGGTGTCTTACAATTATAAAATGATAATAACTTGTAAATAGTTAAAACAAATACTCGACAATACTAGATACATAATCATCCACATGATAAGCATATATATTAGTAATAAATACATTCGCCTAACAGTTTCCACAGCCATTCTACAGACCTATTCTTAGCCTCTCCATGTATGAACATATACATCCTTTAAATTTAATGACATTTAGGGGCAGTTACCATGGTAACCCCCATTACTCTTCCCTGACATGTCCATTCAAAATCAGATATGTTACTAGATACGAACTTGGTTTTCATTGGTTTTTATTAGCAGCTATACTATCACTATCCCTAATGAGATTGGCTATAGATAATGATCCTCAACAGGACGTTGGAAGGACATTGGTCCAACCTTTGAAAACATATAATTGGTTTTCATTGGTAGTACTTTATATTTACCTTAGTTACCACCTGGAAAAGGGCAGCCATTCCATAGAAGAGAGCGTGATTAAACCAAAGATGACCTCTCTCTACCACTACGAGTCTATAAGAGGAAACAAGAATCGTGTGTAGACCAGAAATAAGGCATAATATTAACATAGTCTTAAGCCTCGAATATGTACATATATATGCACATATTACTTTTTTAATATACACCCATGTGTGGAGTCACTTGTCTCTCCCAGTAGTATAACACGGAGTCATGGTATTGGTACAACCATGGCAACCCACGGCTAGATATTCAATTACTAATCAGAATAGAACCTTGGAATAACAGAAAAATAAAATAATGAGTAACAACCAATCACATGAACCAGAACAATCTCTCTTGTGCATATAGAAAGACAGTGGCCTAGCCCTGATTGGTCAATGTAAATAACTATTATTTAATAACACAATCAGTCTAATTAACGCAGGTCACCCATGTCCAAAGTGGCGGTCGCCTCTAAGGTAGAAGCTAAAGCCCCTCCATCATGCCAGTCATCGCCCCAGCCATTTGTATCATCTCCCTCCCCTGATGGTTGCTGACTAATCCACTCCCCTGGTAGTTGATGATTAACCACATCAGGCTTCTGTCCCCTGGTCAGAGGTAGTGATGCGGAGGAATGGGAGTGAGAGGGTGTAGGCGTCGTGGTGAAGGAGGCAGAGCGGGAATGATCATTACTGGAGGCAGCCAGTCTGGATTTGACAGAGTCAAGGAAGTCATCAAAGTCATCTTCTTCTGTGCCAATCAGTTCTTTACTTGCTTTGTCAGTGCTCAATTTGCTGTGATCGCGATCGGCCTTAGCCTTCTGTTTTTGATTGGCCTGTCGTTGTTGGCGGTACCTCTCCTCTTCCTCCTGCTGCAAGCGTTCTTCTTCTGCTGACCAATCATGTTGCAGTTGCTCGGCCCTCTTTTCATCTTCTAGAACCTGCCAATCATAGAGAGCAGTGTTTGTTTTAATTAAAAATTAACCAATAACAAAGACTATTTATTTCATTTACTTTCCTGGGGCCAGAACCATTCGGCCATTAGATAATAAAAGGATTAATCACAACCAACTATGATGTGAGTGCGAAGAAGGAAAAAGGCTGAAAAGTAAATAACACTAGACATAGAGAGAGGGGAGCAGATAAGGAGGGAGACTAGGAGGATGGTGACAGGGTGAGAGCTAGGCATTGGTAAGAAAGACAGAGATGTGTGATACGCAAAAAAGTTAAAAAATAATAAAATAGGAGGTGGGACATAGATAAATAGGAGAGGATCACAACACAGAGACATATAGGAAAGGTAATAGGAAGGGAGAGGGGGAAAAGCCAAGAAAAATATGGAGATATAACAGGAGAGAGAGAGAGGGATAAGGTAATAAAATAGGGTGGGGTACGTATGTATATGCACACGTTTCTCAGTATTCAGTCGATTATAAACTATTATAACTATAGTGCGAAAGGAGAACCGCAAAGGCACACATAAGGCCAGTAGATGTTTATATAGCAAGGGGTATAGGAAGGCAGTGCAACAAGAGAAATTGTTATGGGCAGGGTACAAATAGTGTGTGGGGATACAGGCAATATATATATTAGATTGTGTCTCAACTCCATAATTTTCATTCTTTTCTATTCTATACACCTAGTGGATAGGTTTATGTATCAATAAACATACTATGTAGATGTAATAAGCTTGCTTTAGAATGACTAATATATTAAACCTTAGAGATACAGTTATTAGCTCCTCCTTACCAAGTCACACCACTATTTAATATTAATTACTTGGCATATATCGTACTGTTCTATACCATATGGTTGTGCAGTTATTTTTCACTGTTCCCAATAAACCTGACTATACCCAAACAACATCAACACCCTTTGCCAACCTGTTTCATTTTCAGCCTTGTAATCTCCTGCAGTTCCTCAGAGGTTAGAGGTTTGGGCATCCAGGAGGTATGGCCTCTATCCTCTGACCTTTGTAACAGGTTGTCAAATTCCACATCCTCGTCAACCCTTTCCCCCTCAGGAAATATAGGCTCTTCATCTACCGCACCATACCCACAGCACTGAAATACAGCTTTAAACATGTTGCTGTATAATGTATATATGACTGGAACTAGCCAGACTGATAAGAATCTTCACTCTGTATAATCCAAAGTGTTTTTCTTGGTGTGTTAAAATATAGTAACGCAAAGCCACTAAGAAAACTTAAGTTTTACTGTAATAATATTATAGCATTATTAGGTCATCTAGTGTTGTATATAAGTAAGATTCGCGCTGATTCAACATGTGCAATCGCATTATTCCTTTATTTTTCTGACAAAAATGCGATTAATTAAGCATCACCTATTGGTTGTAAAGGAGTCGATTAACTTGAGAGGTAGGCTATCTATATGTGATTGGTTTATAGTGTGTGATTAATTAGACCAATATGCGATCAGTATACGATTGGTTCTAAAAGGTGTGAATAATTGGAGTGATATGCGATCAATGTAGGATTGGCTCTAGGGTGTGTAGTTAATTAACATGATGCGATGAATGTATCGATTTAGATGAAGCGATGCAATAACTATTAGGGTTGGTTGGATTGCTTAATTGAAGAAAGATGTTTTTAATTAGTGATTGGCAGTTGTTGCAGTAGTTAATTTTAGTTACGTACTATCCATTACTGATGGGTTGTTGTAGAATCATTTAATTTAAGGATACGCGATTAATTTGTTATTCATAACGTCACAACTCTCTTAAATACTAAGTACACCAGGAATGAACGCCCCCTGTAGTCTACAACTTGCCAGTCTTATCTTTGTATTGTTACTCACATCCCAGACAACATTAAAAATTCCAATGAACACTATTTATATTCAGTTTAAAGTAAAAAAAAGCCGAAGATTTTCCCTAACATAATAATTAGAGTTGATGATTTGGCCCTAATAGACCTTTAATGGAGCAGTTCCATTGGTCTGGTGGGTCAGCGTATAGGGACCCTTCCATAGATAAGGCTTGTAGACTGATAACATTAGAGCCATAGTTATAATTAGAATACGATAAAAACAAACCAATAGCAGTAGTATGTTTTTAGAGTTCCGTCGATTAAGACCGTATTATTATGATGCCACCTGGTTTGATATCACCCGAATAGGGTTAGCTCTCATGCTATCGTAGGGGCCATCTGTCAGCCACTAGGATACTATTCAAATATTTTCTGTGGATCCTTGAAGAGGTAAAGAATAAAGTCTTTCAGTTTCAATACATCTCATTTTATTATATAAAAATAGAAAACATGCCTTCTTATTGATCGGCATAAACAATTATTCCTACATAAAGCACAGTTACCCAACCATCAGAGCATATATATGGTAAGGATTGATTGTGATGCACAAATAACAATATAAAAATTAGATAACAAGTCCGCCATTTCTCCCGCAAACCTTACTAGTGAATGTAGCATGCTGTTGTAAGATACTATTCACTCTTTCCCATGTATGTCTTAGTTTGAAGCAAGCGGGCCCTTAGTGGGTCTTTAGCGATTGGAATCTATACTTCCTCTTGAAGAGCAGATGCAAGATCATAACGCTACACGTGAGCATTTTTAGTAGATCTGGTTGGTCAAACGTAAAAGATTATTCCTACAATACAATGCATACACCAGAGCTTTAATTACGTTGATATATGTTAAAACAAACTTAAATGACCCAGGTCTACTAGTTAGATTGATATAATCATCTACAGGTTTATTACAGGTTCATGGTAATCGTTATCTTGTAGACAGTAATTTGAAAACAAGAATACCAGGTACCAGTTGCATTGGAATATTCAGCCAACCTGTCCATCAAGACTCTTTCTTTAAGAATTTTACAGGCAAGCTGTCACAGACTACATCTAGTCTACTATGGAGCACAAGGTTATATTTTACTTTGACAGACCCATTGTATCTTGTGAAAATATATCATATTATGAATTGTACTTATGGTTAAATTATGACAGCTTTCAGTTTGTGTTCTTATGCTGTCATATATAACTAGTATATGTTGCATATTCAAGTGGTGGTTTGATTATTAAATAACAGATACTTGATATTTTTGTTTGTGTTAATAAGCATAATAGGTTTACAATGTAATTTACCCCTCTATAGGGTTCCAGTATATATATATAGCACATAAGTTTCTGCTTATATGTTAATTTTATGAAACAAAAAATATATTCTAGTGATTATGGCCTGTTCAGAATAATAAGAAGAGACAGGAACGTTCTTCTAACTTATATTCGTTTTG
The DNA here is from genome assembly GCA_002751075.1 of Ichthyophonus hoferi. Taxonomy (NCBI): domain Eukaryota; class Ichthyosporea; order Ichthyophonida; family Ichthyophonidae; genus Ichthyophonus; species Ichthyophonus hoferi. The sequence goes on from NAOQ01000771.1 coordinate 11,670, forward strand.
AGAGAGAGAGGGAATACCAAATTTATCAGAATCTTATATTCCCCGTATTTGTATGTGCGGGAGCTGGTCGACCCAGGCCTATCTTAACTACTGTAGTTTACATTTATACTCGTCCCATTTCTAGGCTGGCTCTTTAGCCATCGATCTCATTGGTGTAGCGACTTGTATAATTATGTGTTGACAAATCAATCCAAGAGGCTGAAAGATTACGCAATTAAATCATTATGCAACTAAATTAATTTTGAGCCTTATTAATTGAGTAGAAAATTAAGTCATCAAGTACTTAAAACACAAAATTATTTTACAGAAGTTTACAAATATGAAGTGAACGAAAATTAATCTAAATCAAATCATGAGGCTATAGTTTGGAAAGTTTACCTAATCTAGGTAAAATATCATGGATCAGAGGATAAACCAGGACTCGGCTATTATAGTTAGATTGGGAATTGGCTTAGTCTTGGGAACTGCCTTGGAATTAGAAAATCTACCACCAAGCCACTGTTTACATTGAATGGTTAAGATGAAATTACCCTTGTCTATGTGTAATTGATAGGTAGGTAATTAGCAAGGCAGACCAGTCCGACTAATATAGCTAGCTCTCATCTAAGCTATCTATATAGGCAGATGAAAAACTTCGGTTTGACTAGCTTTCTGTAGTGTACGTCAAGGAAAAACAAAATAACATTTACATTTTAGGATTGCGACTTGGTTGAGACAATACAATTCTAGCTAGAAACCTGTTAATTGTAAAAGAAAGGCGATTAGTTTTACAACTTCAAATAATTAGTCAGGAAATGTAAAGACAGATAGGCAAAGGCGGACTGA
>NAOQ01000771.1:13071-30189 GCA_002751075.1 Ichthyophonus hoferi
GAAACCTGTTAATTGTAAAAGAAAGGCGATTAGTTTTACAACTTCAAATAATTAGTCAGGAAATGTAAAGACAGATAGGCAAAGGCGGAATGTAAGTCACACTCAGAGGGCTCTCATTTAAGGTAAGACTTGGCTGAGCTATCTAATAATTGTAGGGATTCTTATATATCTACGCTCAGTAATAGGCTAGTATCTGTTTCCAATAATCAAAATATATAATTGGACTTATACAGAGATTGCCAATATAGCAACACTGATTTGTCATCTTAACGGATATCTACAAACATACACACGCCACCTAAGAAAACTAGTACGATTTAGAAGCATACTCCTGTCTTGTCATTAATGTACTTAATGATTATCAAGGCAGTATTACCAATTAACCAATAAAAAGACGATGAAAAAAGTATCTGGAAAACAAGTATTGCCTTGTACAACACTAAATGTGAAAGCCCACAGTGAAGGCAATAATCTATTTACAAAAATCATGCAAAGATAGAATGCAAAGTTTAACATTTTTTATGAATTGAATCAAATGCCCTAAGGTAAATTTAATAAATAGCATCATAGTTATATTGTCTGGCTAAAGTTATATATATATTTGTTTTACAAATTTCACATCTTCTCCGGCCATGTTTAGCATGCCATGTGAGAATATAATTCAAGTTATTCCCTCTACATTTCTTCAGTAAGCCAGCCTGTATGTAGTTAGACTGTTAAGTATTTACAGTCAGACTCTATGTATAGTGTGCTCCAATGGACTGGATTAGGGCTAGTTCTGGTGTTTCTGACTTTAATGTCAAAATTACATTGCAAAATTGAATGCACTACATATATAAATATTAAATATAAATAAATACGCAATTGGAGCAAAAAGTTACTATAAAAATATGAAAGCTGCAAGAGACGTTTTTATCCTATATCTACTATTGTGGATTTTTAAAACAGTTAAGTGCAGTATCTTGTTATTCCTTCATTGTAAAAGCCAGTTTTCCAATATTTCAAAAGTTAGTCAAGACATTAGTGCCTCCTCCAGGGCACGAGGATATGGCATATGATATATCTACAAACATTACAGTCATGATTATCATAACCAACTCCTAGTCTATCGTATTCATTCATGGATAAGTCAATCAACGAGTATTATAAACAGATGCTTTGATAACCTGGCTGCACGCAATTGCTGATAATCATAAACGCAAAGCGGTACCAAACCTTTATATATATATAGATGCTTGACATTGTAAATATTTTCATTTATTATGCATACACGGGTAGAGGTCACCCCGGGGAGCACTCACTTAAATTTAATGCAAGTTAGAATCATGGCCAAGTTATCCAGGATAATTTCTATTGGTTGCAACGAAGCTACTCTGAAAGAAACATAATAACTTCTCCCACATTAATAAGATAATTAGATTATATTAATGAACTATTAAATTACTCCCATCATTATATTTTTAGTTTATACAGGTAATTTTAAATAATTGAATAGTCCAGATACAAGTGTCCTGCACCCCTTAGCATCATTCAATAATAATCAATTCCTTATTATTTCAATGTCATTTAATTCAATAACAATAACGTACACCAATGTACAAATCCCATATTGATTCAAAAAAACAATTGGCTAGAATGGAAATATTTAAAATTCATCACCATCATGAGCTGTAAAGACTCCCAGATGCATGGCCAAAGCTGTAGTACTATAGTAGTAATAGCCACAGAGATAATCCGACCCAGCTTACGGTAATTATCAAAGTCAATGCATATAGCGTCATACAATAAGCTATCTAGAAACGATGAGCAGAGCTAGCAAACGCGGGGTTTATTTCCACTTAATGTTATAGAGCATTGAAATTATTTACCAGGAAACCACACATCCTTCTTGCAGACAGGGCCTACAAGGTATTCCAATATTATCCTACTAGCACATCCCATACTAAAACTAACATAGACTATAGGGTATTTTAAAAATATATTGAAAGATTTTCAAAATATGTTAAAAAAAATTATGCTTTTTAATCTTCAAAATATTCTATAAAAACCAAAAACAAAAATAGGATATTTTTTTAGCTTTGAAAAGATAAAATTAAGCTAACAGTTATTATAATTTAAAATTAATCATAACACTGAACTCATGTCACGCCGTACAAAAGCCCAACAAAATGAACGGTGACGTGAAAGAACCCCGGTAATTGCTGCATATATGCAATTTTGGGGAAAATTAAAATTCTTATTTTGAAGATTGAAAGGTATAGAATTATAGTGCGGGAGATCATTGGTTTTGATTGAAGTATTAATGCACCTTCTATTCGTGTTGTTTAAAAATTATAAAAATTCAAAAAAATATTTTCAGAATTTGTTAACATACTTCCAAAATCTTCTAACATGTTTCCACAATACCCTGTAAACACTATTGTGTCTTCTTTTCAGCGGGGGCTACTCCTTCCTTATTGTCCTTTGCCACCTGTCTTACCATGGCTCGTATCTGGCATTTCTTCATTTGCACCAGCAGGGTGAATGCAGTACATAGCCACAGGATCTAAAAACACACCAAGGGTTAGTACGCTGTTGATGTGCCATTACAGATAGGAGAGGAGAGTAAAGTCATTGGCTGTCTCTCTCCCACAAACAGGTACATTGGTTAAACAAAGATGATGCAGATAACGGGCAGATTACTATTATTAGAAATAGTGTTGGTGTCACGATTTGGGTAATGGCTAGCAAGGCAATGAAATAAACGGACCAATAGAGACACAGGAGGGAGCTGCAGGCAGACTTACCGTCATGAGCAAGAGGTTGATAATGAGAGGAAGAGTGTAGATCATAATAAGAAACACACCTCCCTTGTCAAAGTATTGTTCTTGGGCAAAGCTCTGAGGGTGCATAGTCAGTACCTTCTACGGGCTGTCTGCCCTTCTTACCCCATGACAACAACCACTAGCTGTTATTTTAGATGCTTACCTTCCAGTTTTGGGCCGCCCATTGGTTAAGGTATTCGGTTGTATAAGCCATACCCGCTGTTCAATTGGCATAAAGGGCAAAGAGGAAGGGGCAGGAACTAATTACTATTGGCAGTAGTGAAGAGAAGAGAGTGTACTATCCAATAGAATCGCCTTAATATCAATAAAAACCAATGAACAACAACACCAACAAGTAGTATGATTGGTAAGCTTTGATCCCAGCCGGATATACCTCTATAGTTACCAATGAAATACAACAGATATATAGAAGTATATCTCCATCAATAGGGATTGAATATTAATTATCTCGTACAGAGATGAGTGGGAAGAATAAAAAAAGACAAGGTTAATACTGAATTACATGATACTCAGCCAAACAAAACATGTCTAAAAAAAACAGCCTATCAATAACGTGCAGTAAAATGAATAATTATCATATCAATAGGGCCGACGATTGATTCATGATTTATCTACATACATACATACATACCTAAAAAGAGGAACAGGCCTGTCTGGAAGTTCAGCCAGTGGCGGGTTAGCAAGATAGTTACCATGCACACTACGTGGAAGAAGAAGAGGCCAACCAGCCAGGACTCATCCAAGGGCAACTGCACAGAGCAAGTGATAAATAAGGATAACCAATAGTGATATATGTGCATACATATGATGTATATGAGAAGGTAATCAAATCATCCTAACAAAGTATTGCTATCGTGATTGCTAAGGAAACTCGATGGCGTATTTATTGTAGGTATAATGGAAACAACAACAAGTATTAAATTATAATCAAACAATGCAAGAGGGCAAGAGGGCTTGTGGGAATGATTTTAAGAATGATAATGAGAATAGTTTGGAGGATAAGGAGAAAGCTTCAACAGTGATAATAAATAGTTGTATCGCCTTCCTCCTCCCTCTCTCTCTCTCTTGCTCTCTCTCCTTCCTCTTTTCTCTTTTATGGTTATCACGCAGCTTACCTTAAATACCACTTATATTATAGCCAATCAATTCAGACAAGTACCCAAACAAATCTTCTCACACATATACTAAGATATGGAAGGAGAAAAAAGGGTAGAAGTAGTAAATAATAAAAAGAAAAGGAATAAAGACAGAAGGCCCCTGCCTACATTATCCACCCCTACAAGATCTAGTGATATTAATAACCCTACTACTCATTAAGCTATCCAAACAGTGCTTCACTGTTAATGGACATTAATCTTACTACACTATTATTATATTATCCCACATAGTTCTAAGAATTTTATGTTAGAGCCTACAGTAATGGTGGAGTATAGTATAGTATCAACCCTAACTGTATCTCATTATCACATTATCAAATTCATCTAGTATATAAAGTGTTGTAACTAATGATATTACTACTCCCTACCTATGGCCTGTACCCTACAGCCCCGGTCTATACTATTATCCTTCTAGTATTCTTTCTCTTCTGATCTCTACGGTAATACAATAACCCAGTTTCTCTCTCTCTACACCTTTGCAATCCTATTACCTGTCTCTCTCCTATGCACCTCTTCATTAAACATATATAATCCAGCAATAATGTAAAACTATTAATGCCTGTTTACCAAGAATTCACGCTAACTGCCCAGGTCCCTTCCTTTATATCCCACTTGGACATGTCTTACCCTCCCCTCCCCCTTCCCGCACACGCACTAATATGATGTAGTAGACCACCTCTGGTAACCAACCTGACTCGTAAACATTTTGACCTGATGAATAAAAGGTTCCACCTGGCCCTGAGGGGCCCCCCACTCCCACACCTCTCTCATTACCCCGTCAAAAGTGACTACTAGGTCATTCCAATATCCTATAAGGTCGAGGTCCATGCTGCCACTCTATGAAGTTGATGCTGTACAATGTTATATGTAAGATAAATATAATAGACAAGATACACACAATATATATTCATGTAATATCTTTTTAAATACACCCATTATTTATATTACTTATTTGTTTTGATAGAATGGATTTAGTTGGGTATCAGCGCACCCAATTTAATGTCAGGATATTTAATGGTATAGCACGCATCGATTAAAAGCATTTGAAAGCTACTAGCAATATGTCGGTATTGGATTGGTTCAGATTAGTTTTGATTTGCGGAAAGTAGGCAGTCGTTTAGAAGAGATAAAGGCTATAAAACCATATAGCCCAGTCAGAGAAGAGGGTTCTTGAAAATAAATAAACATACGTACCTAATAATTAAAATAATACTATCAATATATTATGTAGTACCATACACCTAATAATAACAAATCATATATAGTATCATATACCTAATACTGACCTAGTTACATATAAAGACATTTGCCCCTATATGTAACAGCTTCCTCTCCTATACTGCACCTTCAATCCTACTCTTTCTTCCCATAAAGACAGCAGGTAATGAGGTGCTACCAAGATAGGAGATACATAACTAGCCTATAGATATTATACTATATTTAGGTGGTTGCAACAAGAGCTACCATTAGTGCTAGATATATGTATGGCTTACTATCTTAAGAGAAATGGGATGATACGCCTCGATACAATAATTGTATCTACTGTGACCACATTGATATTGCATGTCTCTCTCTATACTATACCATGCTATACTATACTATACCATACCGTACTCTATTTTACTATACTGTACTATATCATACTATACTATACTATACTATACCATACTAAACTATATTATATCATACTATACCATACTATACTATACTATATCATACTATACTATACTATACTAGACCATACTAAACTATACTATATCATACTATACCATACTATACTATACTATATCATACGATACTATACTATACTATACTATACCATACTATATCATACGATACTATACTATACTATACTAAACTATACTATATCATACTATACCATACTATACTATATCATACTATACTATACTATACTATACCATACTAAACTATACTAGATCATACTATACTATCCTCTGTAGTGAGACTACCAGTGATACCCCCGGTGTACGACTGATAAAAATCAATTTATTAATGCCATTGCATCTAGCCAATTAGCACCTTCCTTTATCTTAGCTAATGTATCTAGACCTCTCATTAACATTTTTCAAAGGAATAGAGCAATATTATTGGGTTATGGAAATTTAACACGGGTAGATCTAAAGCGTAATCTCCAGGGGTTCACATAGACACCGATACATCAGCTAATGACATCACAGATCTATCTATCTATAACGAATGGTATTTATTATTGGCTATGAGACAGCCCTAATCATGATGCTGTAGTAAGACCTTAACTAATATACAATACATGGCATCCCTATCTCATTCTTTATTCTCCCCCCTGTCTCTATCTATGCATTTCCAATCTGCCGCTGTATCCTATAGTACATTCTGGAGCTCAAGATGCGTTGGCGCCACCCCACCACAGCCGCGGAGGCAACGAAGAAGCCCAGATTTACCAGCTGCGATAGGATGAAGGAAATAGGTTAATAAGAGGGATAGACTATAGGGTTATAGGGTTATTCTTCCTTTATCCTATTTTTTAGAATTATTTCCTTTTCCAATCAGGTCTCTTCTCCTTCCCTCCTATAGGACTAGGCCTCCACCCAATCTTATTATTGGTCTAATATCTTGTAGTTATGTATTTAAAGACACACGAGTAGCCGTATCATTCACGTGCCGCAGGATTATACACCCCAGGATGGACACATGTTAAAACTGGATACACAGGGTAGGCTATATATAGAAGCACTTATGTAATTATTTATATTAAAATATGATTCGATGTAGCTAACCGTCCACCAATCATTATTTAGCGATTCTATTAGCTCCAAACACAATCTTATCCACAAAAATCACACGCCTTCCATTGGTAGAATCTAATCTAAACCTTATTCAATTGATGAATCATACATAAGGCCATGGCTTATTGGCAAGGTTCTCCAACCAAAATCAAAAAGAGCCTTGTTTATATTTTAAAATAAAACAATAAAATCAATCCACACAAATCATTGCAATAAGCTAATCAACCTTCATCCTATGTGATCTCCAATCATATCTCTCTTCATATATCATAATGCCTAGAAGGTGTCAGAAATACACAGGTAAAACTGAAAGGGTCAAGAACTAATGGGAAAAGTCCAATACAAAAGATTCACAACTGACAAGGTGACAACTATAATAAGCCAATAGAATCATAGAATGGAGAGGAGGGGATATACCTCGAAGACTAGAAGCGAACGACCAGTAGCAACCGTCTCAGGGGTACAACTAAAGGAGTAAGTTCAGTTAGCTGATTGGCCAATGTTTTTAACATGCCCCATGACCCAATGATCTCCCTTCATCTATATTTAATAGCTATATACTACACCATCTATTTGGTGGACCATGCCCTGTCCAATAAAATATGCTTACTATAAATAGCCCGGGATTTACCAACTAATAGTCAATCATTTAATAAAAGATAGCCAATAACCAAAGGGTGACAGTGACAGTCAAACAATAGTTCAGATAGAGCCAATGGACAAAGGACAAATGATGGTAAGGTAATCTATCACAGGAAGGGGGAGTTTAAAATGGACCTTTAGTACAATCAGAACAAAGCAATACCTATAGATATGATACAGAGCGAATGAAAAATATATATTATATATTAATAGTTAGGCTAGTCGTTATTCTATTGGAGACAGGTACTGTACCTAAAGACTATTAGTTAATAACACTCAGTACCAAAGAAAAACGGGTGGCTTATAAAATATTAAATTGTAACCAATCCTGCTATATGACTCATGGCAGTACTCTGAAGAGTCATACTTATTTCCACCAATCAACAGCAAGATACCCTACGACAACATGTGGGTGCTATATATATAGAGCTAATAGGAAGGGGGTATGGCCATAATAGGGTATCGTTCATTCAACGAATGGCAAGACACTATCTAGGACAGGGGTGAGTGATGCTATATACAAACGTATCATTGGGCCTATGATACAGCTACCAATGGGAATGAACCGAGAACTCACCTCATAGCAACAGGCAAGTTTGTGGAATCATCTACCCTTGGACACTGTATAGACTGCTTGTACCCTGTTCGTTTACATGCAGGAGAGTCCTTTTGTAATTGGAGGAGGTTTATAAATATAACAAGGTATTGGTAGAAGGAATAAGGTGGGTGAATGAGATAGAGCAATAGTAAAGAGCGATGGGAAGGGTTAGGGGTGTGATTGGAAGATGAGTTTATGGATGTGGGTGGCAGCAGTAGGAAATATCTTACATGTTAGTTGCCTAGCAACAGATTGTACACGGACACAGGAGTATGTATATAGTCGGTTATCATATATGTTTTTAAGAGAACGTGATGCAGCATAGATGAGGGAAGAGAACAGATGTGATTGGAAGAGGCCCTTCATTGACCCTTGATGCGGACCAATCATAATGTTCATATACACCAATAGGAGCGTGATAATGCAGGTGATTGGATAGCTGTCACATTTTTATGGCCACAGTAAAACCCATCCATGAGAGATAATAAGATAATATTAACATGACATTCTACCTATAGGAGGGCCACCCAGGGGACAGATAGGGATAGGATAGGAAGGAGAGGCAGGAAGAGGGTTGGCAGGCCAGTTATATTATATTATATTGTAGTGTTAGTGTAATGTGTTGTATTAAATTGTAGTGTATTGTATTGCATTGTAGTGTATTGTATTGAATTATAGTATATTGTAGTGCAGTGTGTTCTGTTGTAGTGTATTGTAGTGTATTGTAGTGTAGTATATTGTAGTGTAGTGTATTGTAGTGTAGTGTATTGTACTGTATTGTACTGTAGTGTATTGTGGTGTAGTGTATTGTAATTTAGTTTATTGTAGTGCAGTGTATTGTAGTGTAGTGTATTGTAGTGTATTTTATTATATTATATATTGTATTGCAGTGTAGGATAGTGCATTGCATTTTATTATATTGTATTATATTATAGTATATTCCTTATAACTCTATAGAAGGAGTGTGCATCCACCAAATAAAATAAGCATCCTTCTCCTACCATAAAACGAAATATATACCCAACCAGTGCCTACCTCAGTCATATTATTACAGGGTTCACAGGAGCCAGTAAGAATGCATTGGCATGTACCAGCTTCTATACACAGGTCATTGGCCTGGGTTAGGGTAATGCTTTCAATGTTCTCCACGAGACTCCTAATGGTTGATATATTAAGTAAGATACATACCCATGGTGTGTGTAGTAATAATAGTAAAAGAATCAGTGGGAAAACAGAACAATAACTAGAAAGAGGAAAAGATAGATTTGAACATTATAAAATATAGCCGATACTCTGTGAGTGTATGTAGCGGCAAGGTATCCAAACCAGAGAAAGGTGAAGATGGGAAACTCTTTAGCCCCTAAGGGATACAGGTATAGACCCACCACTACAAAATAACATATAGTTTAACTCTTTTCCTCTCAGGCTATTCTCTCTGTACACATACAATAATGGCCCACCTACCAACATACCATCAACACTACCCCCCATACAGCCCGTCATCTCTTCCCTGAACTCTTTCCTACTTTCCCTCATTCCCTCCCTCAAACCTTCCTCTACCTTCACACTTACAACACCACCCATTAACACATATTATAACCCATATATGCACCATTTATATATTCTTTCTCCTGCAATATTTACTATTAACTAGTATAGGTAACTCACCCTTCCTCCTTCATCTCGCCGTTGTCAGCAGCTACTATCATTAAAAGGGCAAACACCCAGATAAACCATAGCAAGTGTATATTACGCATTTCCACAGGTCAATATCCAAAGTATGCAGTATATGACGTTGCCCTCGTTATAGTAAGGGTTTATTGTATTGTGATTTTATTTATATCTATTAAGGTGAAGTGTAGTTGTAATAGCTGTATTGCAGCCAGCCGTAACGACTATACTAGGAAAAGTAAAATTATAACTTATATATTAACATATAGGATAAGGTTACGATAGTCGTGTGCTAATATAAGGCTGGGGCAGTACGTTGCTTGTCCTGAAAACAGTATATGGTGACTAACTTAACTACATAAAATAAGATTACTATTGTTATTATTACTATTGCTATTATTATATTATTATTACTATTATTATTGTATTATATTATATTATTATTATTATTATAACTATTATTGCTATTATTATTATTATTATTATTATTAGTATTATAACTATTATTGCTATTATTATTATTATTATTATTATTATTATTATTATTATTACTTGTTTCAGCTTTATTATATAGTAATTACAGCTGCTATTCAAATCCTTCACACTATGAATAAAGAAATAAATTGGAATTAATTTTCATTAATAACAACGCTATAATTGGTCCAATGATTAGCGAGCATTACTGCTGCCTATATGCAACACAAAAAAACCAATTATAACTAATAAATTAGTTAACCAATAAATTAGTTAACTAGTAAGTAGTCAAGTAGTGTATATAGAGTATACTATATTTTTCGAGTACAGAAGTTCTCTGTTTGTAATAGATTCTAGACTTGTAAGTAATTCTGCAATGATAGTGTTGGTTATTATTTATTATTTTTTATTGTATACATAGTGATCAATGATACACACGTAATACATAGCATCCAGAATGATCCTGTGAATAATCAATGGACAACTTGTTAATAACAACTTTTGCTAAGTAAGGTCCAGAATGATCTTGTGAATAATCATTAGACATTCTGTTGCTGACAACATGTTTGAGAACAGTTCAGTTATGTCAATTTCCCATTCGTTAATATGCTTATCTCAAATACTTACCACACGGTCAACTGATATTGAACTGAATCAACAAATATATTACCATAAATCACACACTTAGTTTGGATCCTGATTACATAGAGTGTAATAATAAGGTTAAGTACATTTTATGTTTGTTTAGTAGTAGTAATGACAGTAAAGATAACAGAAACTTTAACTCATTCTGTTTCTAGAAATAAATAAAAGAAACAACTGCAACAGCAACACAACGCATCAGAATCCAAACATATCGTTATATCCTGGTTAGATTTTAACCACGTGCTCATTGAAACAACCGTGTATACACATACTTCATATGTGCGTATAATGGTATATTCTAATACATATTTGCTTGAATTTATTTATTTAGTATATTGTATAAGAATATATAGTATGTATTACATTATATTATATTATTTTATATTATATACCTCCATATTGCATAGGCCTAATAAGATTAAAGAAAAAATCAAATCTAGGCTGACAGGTGAGTTGGTACCAATGTAGCTGAAATGAAAAAATACCATAATATTTAATTTTTACAAACTGTAATTATGCATTAGAAATACAAAAACATGTTTTGATGTTGAAAAACCCATTTTTACCAATTGTAAATATATAGTGCTAGCTTTATATTAGTTTATTAGAAGCATTTCACCTTATTGAACGGTGTTCAGTATTATATAATTTATATTTCTAGTGATAATCGAGTTAAGGTGGTCAGTGTGGCAGTACTAAGCTAAGATAATGGTTTAGTGATAGAGGAAGAAAACAGATATATGATTGGGTATAATATAAAGATATTAATTAATAGTATTAGTATGGGTGGTTTTATTGGTTAGATAATAGGTTTTAGGTTGGTAGTTAACAGAGAGAATGAGACAGCAAGATATCAACAGATAGAAAGGGATGGAGATGGAGATAGAGCTACAAATAAAGATATATAAGAAGGGTAATCATTCCTTATTGGCCTACATGTACTCAGGGGTTGCAGGGGACCTAGCTCTATCAAGGAGTGTTACAGGCATGGTGTAATAGTAATATTGTAACCACCAATCAGGATAGACAGGGTGGTTTACCCTCTGATTGTGGGACTATGCGTAATAAACAGTTAGACCCTGTGGCATTGCAGGTTGGTTAACCATTGTAGATTTTATGTATTTTCTGCTATTGGTTGTAATGGTTTAGTTAACCGCATTTGGAAATGCTACTTTTATTAAGGTTGTATTGCATGATTTTTATTTTTATTTTAGGTTGCAAATGATCATCTTATATTCAGGTTTTATTTCTTGGTCGTTAATGGCAGTAGTTTTTTATTTGGGCCAAACTTAGGATTTGGAATTTAAGAGATATATTGTATGTGCTTTGTCTTAGTTTAAGATCTGTGGTGATCCTATGAGATTCAGAACATCCTATTCCATTTGTCTCTCTTTTGACCAATGCTTACTTTTTTATTTATTCTCTATCATTTCTGCACACTTTGTATATATCCTATTCATATGCATACCCACATATCCTTTCCTATCTATCTCTATCTACCTTTATGTTATTACATTACTATGTTTTCTCTATTACCCTCATTGTGACCCTACCCTACTTATAATTACCTTTTTCTTTTCTCATTGGCCTAAATATCGTCCAGATGCTTTAATTATTTTTAATTTTAAACCTGCCCAATCTCTATTGTGATTGAATAGAATTCTTTTTCTATTATGCATACCTCAAGCTTTTTATTTATTTATTTCTGTTTGAAATATTTTATGACTGCCCTGGTTAACGCATCTCATGTTATGGGCTGTGTGAACTTTGCAATACCATTCTACACATAGTTCAATCAAAGTTTTAGTCACAGGTGCCTCAGGCGACGATTGGCAAAATGATTAAGTTACAAGATTGTTAATAGTGATTGTAGTTTTAAATTGAAAGTACTTAAAATAGAGTGGCTCAGAATAATTAATTACCCAATCTCTAATCTAATAGATTGATTTGTTAATATAACATCTGTAAGTTACTAATAACTTGTAATCTACTATTATATAAATCTACTAATCAGATATTGGGTTATATATATATATATATTTTTTTTTTTTTTTTTTAGAATACTAGGTAGAGACAGGAATGTCCCTGTGACCTGTACTCTTTTAGAAGGAAAGGGATACTGAATTAAGAAGTATGTAAACGTTTCCCTTTGCATACATGGAGTATTATAGATAAGCTAAGTGTTAAATTTATTTTTCTTTTCTTTACAAAAGCTACAACCACACCTGGGAGCTAATACATCAAGAACAATAAACTATTGAACTACCTCCCCTGTATCTTGACCCATCTTTTAAATACTAAATAATTACTTGTTCATCTGATAGCTGGTATAGTACCAACAACGGATTAACACACTGGTCTAGCGGTTCCAATTTCACCACATGATCCGGATCAAAATCGGGTCAGTAGCTCAGTCTTTACTACATAACACATAAAACCAAGTCAGCAGTTCCAATCTCACAACTTGGTATGGGTTGAGATGGGTCACCCATACAACTCTTACAGACTGATTGTACCTTACAATTTAAAATTTACCAGAACAAACTATTTAACAGTTAAGATAATAGTTGGATTCTGACACTAAGTCATATTTTTATTATTTAACAAGTAGCTGAAATTGAGGACTAGGCCCATAAGATTAATAAGATTGGGAGAGCCCAATTAGTTGGGCAGCCAGTTATTGACCAATAGGTGACTGTCATATTGAAGGCACCCAGTTTTCCCAATACAAATATAGACTGCTGTAACTCCCCTTAGCGGTTGCAAGACTGTAGAGACATTGGTAAAACCGCTGGACTTGTCATAGACAGGGTGCCTAAGCAATGAGTTATCTGGACTTCAAATATATGGTCTGAAATGGCTTATTGTATAGTCACCGGACCTTTGCCATTGATTGGTTTAATTTTGATCTATCATTTTGGATTGGCACTTAACACCAATTGATTGCTGCGCCAACTATTTTTTCAGACTATATATTTATACTTGTCTCATTTTATCTTGATCATCCAATACTATACCTTTTCATTTTCAAAACAGGAGTTATAATCTTCAAAATATGAATGTTAAATCTCAAGATGCGAATCATCAAAATATTCAATAGAAACCAGAAACAATTGAAAGACAAATTTTTAGCTTAAAAAAAAATTTTAAGCTAATAATTAATATAAATTAAAATTAATCACAACAGTAAAGTCGTGCTAGTTTTTAATTATATTGGGTGGCCTTATTGCTTTTATCTTATCTTTATTTTTGGTTTTTATTGAATATTTTCATGATTCTCATATTGAAGACCTAAAAGCTACTGTAAAGTTATATTTCTAAAGTGCACGAAGCATCCAGTCCTAATTAAATCTAATTAGTGACATGATTGAATTAATTATTCCTAATGTCCAAGTCTTCATACCAACTGAAACCTCATTCTAAATATTTCTTAATAACTAAAAGTTTCATGCTATATAAACAATACGTTTTTGCACTAGACATCATAAAGTATTTTGGCTAAAACCTTGTAGGGGCTGAAACACTACAACATTAACTATTTGCTTTTCACTTGAGTTTCACTTACGCACCAGTATGAAGACTGACTGGATTATATGTAGCACTGGCGTTATATTTTAGTTTAAACTGGATTGGCTTCCTATATATGTTATTAGTGAAATGCACTAAAAAGAGATTCCTAAGATTAACTTTAGGTAAATCGCTATTAATGTCTATATGCAAGTAATAAAGTTTTAACTGTAATAGGAATGCCTAATAGTAAATATCACACCATTAAAGTAATGGGCTTTACATAAGGGTCATTAGTACTAATTAAATAGACCTAAGCTCTAAGTAGTGCAACATTTTTCATCCACTTATGATCTGTACATATGTTACTTATGAAGTACAGCATGTGCTAATGCTAGCACATATGACAGCACCTACTTATAGCAGGGAATAGTTCAACACACTTGATCCAATGAGATAATATGCTGTGTAATGGTATTAACAGCTCAGTTTCATCACTTTAACCTTTCCCATTTATAATGCTGGGAATAACTTGCTCAATCGTAACCATGGAGGAAGCAGCAATGGCATCAACAATAACTCAGGGGGGCCTCCCTCATCTGATGGAGGATATGCCGTCCCTTTACACCAAGTATACCTAAGGAAGTTGGTGGTAGATACTGCCAAATTATGGTTAGATGTGATGTCCCTCAATATATATACTCATAATCTCAAAAGGTCTTTTACCACACCAAGTCAGATTATCACCCCTTCCTGCAGTGGACTGAATATATATATAAATTCTGCACTACCAAAGGGATGCCAGTTTTAGCTGAACAATGACAAAGCCATGGATATCCATCATGTTGTCTACAATGAACAAGTATCTCCTCAACCAAAGCACCTAGACGGGCAATATATCATGTGCCGAGAGGGTGCTGAGAAAAAATAGTATATAGGTCCCCAGAGCACTAATGTAAATGAATGAGTTTTTAGCAATTTGCAAAGTTCAAACACTACATTGGAAAGATGTCCAGTGCCACGGTCACCCAGTTCTTTGACAAGTATACCAATGTTTAATTTTTTATTTGGAGAAACAGGGACGCAGTTCTGCATCTGACTCTGCATTCTTGCCACGCATCATGTCAACACCCCAAACCAACCCTTGAGTCTTCTTTGGCTGTCAGGGCATCAACCCTTTTGCATTACAGATCAGAATAATATATAGGTAGAAACAACCTAAATGCCATGTTGAATTTCTTAATAACCTAGGACATCTTTTTTTGAGTGATTACCAATTTGGATGTTAATAACAGCACTGATCAGAGAAATAAGAATCTCTCCCTTTCTGATCCTCCTCTGGCTTCCTACAATCATTTACATCCACAAGAAGATGATATGTAGTTAAACGAGAGACAAAATCAATAATACAGCAAGGACTTCTCAGCCTCAACTGGCACTCTTCTTGCCAGTTTCATTCTAACCATCTGTGAATTAGCCATACCACTAATGAGTGCTCTGGAGATCTAAAAGGTCTCAGCTTTAGGAAACTGTTTTCCCCCCGTATCAGGAAGACAACTTTGGTGGATGCCACTCATGTTTTTGTAGGTCTACATGAAGTATATAACTCCAATACTAGCATAGAAATGATTATTTATTTGGTATGTTTTATAGTACATAATTTGGTCGGGCGGGTGTAATAAATGTAATTTAAATTATGTTTATGTTGATGATCTGTATGTTATAGTTTATGTCTGGGCTAATAATGTTATACTATTGTTGTACTCCTATATAATCATAGTATAATTACAATCTAATAGTATAATACATTACTTTATATTTTATTATTGTTATATTCTCATATAATTATGGTATAATTACAAAATAATTGTATAGTATATTGTTTTATATTGTATTGTTGTTGTGCTCCTATATAATTATAGCATAGCTATAATATAATAGTATAATATATCATTTTGCATTGTATTATTGTTTTACTCCTATATAGTCATATAATATTTATTTGCAATTTGATAGTATAATACATTCTTTTTTGTTGTATTTTTGCTGAACTCCCATATAGTCATAGTGTAGTTATACTCTAATCACATAAAACTATTCATTACATAGACTTAGTAATTGTAAAACCCATTATAATTTATCATGCGATTGGCCTAGCCAAATTAGAAAGTTAATAATTGGCTGATTTGGTTTATGTTGTACTCTATCCAAGCAAGCAGTAGTTACAGAAACACCAGACCTACATTATATGGTAATAGCCCACCTTTAGGCCGTTGTAAGTAATGATAGTCAAATAGGTCAACTTCAAGGTATTACTACAATCTCGAAAATAAAATTACAAAAACATCACTTGTATTTTTAAGATTTACATGTGTTATTTACGTGAATAAATGCAATAAAATGATGGTAATAAAATAATAGTGTATTATTCCAGTGTTACCTTCAACCTAACTTGCAATGCTTTGCCAGGGTTAGCCAATATTTTCGATCGAGAAGTTAATTTATCTATTCTCAGGACTTTTAATTGGTCTTGGGGTTTATTGGCTACCTCTAACTTTGAAGATAGACTACAATTGGTTACCAAGCCTTCCGATTTATTAAATAATCTTTCTATTGGTTAGAGGTAAAGGATTTAGACATTTATATGGTGTTGCTCTATACCATTTATTCTTCTCCAAAACAAGTTTATTGGGTATTTTTAATTAGCCTGCGGAACCACATTTTTATTCCATTTATTATTATTATTATTATTATTATTATTATTATTATTATTATTATTATTATTATTATTCTTATTATTATTATTATTGTTA